>JAJDMX020000402.1:0-33401 GCA_022345685.2 Nothomitra cinnamomea | reverse complement strand
GATGCGAGAGTAATGTATGTAGCAATTAGTGTCGCATGTGCCGTAACTGTCGCATCTGCCGTTTTTTACTCCTACCGCACACAGCATCTCAGCCCTGCCTCAGCGACTCTTATCCGTCTGAGCTTCGGAGCAAGCACAAGAAGAAACAATCCGGTCCATCGAAAACATGGAACTAGCTTTCAGCGTCTCGAAGCTTGGCCCGCTGACCCAGATCAGTGTCCCCATATTCAGTGTCGGAACAGCCGTCCACCTGGCGTACAACTGGTATCAGGCTCGTGAGCGGACAGAGTCGCTATCGCAAGTGCTGGAGTCACAAGGTGGATCTCTAGTCTCAGCGAGCAGTTTTAATCAAAAGCGCTATGACCTCAGGCGAAAAGGAGAATGCATACGGGGCGCGGCAAGAGCTCTCACCGGGAAATTCGCTTCGACCATGATGCCGAATGCGTCATCGGCTACGGCAGGAGATTCTGGACAACGCTGCTTCCGGGCACTCTCTACCGCTCTGTTATGTCTGTACTCCTCCAACGTGGCGGCGGAAGTGTTAAGAGAGGTATTGCCACAATTGATCCAGCTCCATCAAGATGACAAACGAATCGTCATAGAAGGTCTGGCGCTAAATTCGCTGAAAGTGGCATTGCAAAAGATTGAATTAAAGGAGGACAATAGCACTACCCGCCAAGAGCTTCGTGATCTGATCGACGAGAGGATCAGGGGTATGACTGGGGCTAGTTTTGAAGAGGTGCTCAGATACGACCTTCATGGCGTGAAAGACCGAGCCAAAGTCGTTGGGTTATTAAAGTGGGTTCTAACGTCTGAACACTGACGTTCGGCGAACGTCTACCCTACTCGTGCGCTCGTCGTTTGGGTTCTGGCCAACCTCCTCAATGAAATTGGGTTCCACATTGACGCTTCCGACGAGATTGTCAACACAGTAGAGTCCTATAACTTTCGAATTGCAAGGCAATCTGATGTCTCAGGCACAGCAACGGTAATTCCAGTGTTTAGCGCCGTTGGGCTAACTGATCCCCTTGAAAACCAAAAAAGGGCTGAGCCCATTCATGTAGACAACGCCAAACCAATCCTAAAGCCCATTTCGGACGTTCCACGGGTCATCTTCCACGAATTCGGAGACTCTCAACACTTATTTTCTCTGGCAGACCTTACCCGTGTCTGGAATCGCACATTCGAACATACTCTGAAACATATCAAGCCTCCACAAATCACCAATGCTAGCAGTATTCGCCTGATGGAATCACCCCAGCCACTCATTCTGCAACATGGAACTCAGCTCGACCGATATCAACCTGAGGTGTTGGCTCGGCTTCTTGGTCTAGAGAATGTACTGGCGCTCAATCTACAGCGCCAGTTGGCAGTCCCTCTGAACGAGTTTTTATCACGAGACGATCTCGCATTATGTGTATCAGAGGAAGATGCTCCTGTCCTGCAAATCCATCCAGAGGCACCTGGAAACCATAACGGTCCAGAGTACGAGAGAAAGTACACGGCCTGGAGGATATGGTACACTCTCGCCGCCTTAGTATCTGCGGCTATCTATGGTGTTGCTGCCAAGTCGGTCGTGCACAGCAGAGGCGCTAGTGAAAAAGACATGATAGTCTCCGTTCCCCCTACGCTGTTCTTTTCTTCCGGGGTGGTCAGAACCTGGGCTGCAATGATTTGTCAGAGGCTCGCTCACACAGTGCCTCCAGCAGGCGAGGTTCGCGAGGTATGTTCAGATTCACTTAACTTTTGAACGAGAGCAAAGGTCGAGGTTTCCTATCACAGTCTACAACGACGGCACGGGAGTTTGCCTGGGCTCCCACAAAGTCCTGACTGACAGATCGTACTCTGCTTAGACAGACAGAGAAGCCCAAGACAGCCTCGAAACTAGAATGCGAAGTTGGGCCGCTTGGTGCTTCTTCCTATTCCAATGTCTAACCGGCGACATCGAGAAATGTCCCATCTCCCTCACCGTCCAACCCTGGGATGACCTCTTCCTTCAAGACCTCGTAATACATAGATTTGACCGTTTTGGCTACTATGCCAACGGGATTACTGTTCTATCCGACATTCTCATCCGTCCGACTCTCGCTTCTTTTCAGCCCTGTGGACCCGCAAGCATCCATGTCATGCCTGGCATTCCGTTAGACTTCCCCTTTGACGAGCACGGCTGTATTCTTAGCTCCGGCAAATGGCCTAACTTTTCCTCCCCACATTCCCGCGAGATAAGGTCCGTTGTCATCCCCACGCACGACGGGAATAGACAAGCAAACCTCGTCAGCCCGTCATTTGTCAACCACCAGGTCCGAATTGATCCTGAGCCCTGTTGGGACTTTGAGCCACGCCACATAGATATCACAGTGCGCGTCGGTGGGCTCATCCGTGCAACTTACACACCTTTGGGAGTAGTATCTCTCCTCTACGATAGCCTTCGCAATGGAAAATTTGAAAAGGTAGCCTGTCAGTGCGCTGGCTCCTCGCGCGCCTTCACTCCCCCGCCAGGGGAATACTGGTACGAGATGAACTTGGCAAACCTCCGGTTGGAGAGAATGCCCAACCCGTCAGAGCATTGGGACGTCAAAGTACGACAATATAGAATGTCTCAAGGCTCGCATATTATCATCAATGCGACGAATGATGTTTCTGCTCACCTGCTTTTCACGCTCTTCTTCAGGAAGGGGAGGACTGTCGTGTGTACCACAGATTGCCTGGGGTGTGGGTATAAGATGGCGAAGTGGATTTATGGGAGGATCCCTGATCGTCCGGCAACCCAGCCGTCATGGCAGCCAGGGACGGACAAGTATATGGTCCTCATTCTGACGGCGGCTATTCCCGCCGCTCTCACAGTAGCCACCACGGCAAATTCTTCGAGCTCCCACGGTTAATCTTAAATCCTAGTTACCCAAGTTGAAATCGTAAAACTTATAAACTCCTCCTCATACGTCCGGCAGCGGGCAGGCAGCGATTGCTCAAGTCGACGCGGGATTTCTAAGGCTTACTTCTTCTATCTTATGCTCGCTGCGCTCACTAAAAGCCTTTTATTCATCTCTTTTTTTCACATACTGTCTTGCTGCGGCATAAAATACTCAAAAACAAGTCTTTCAAAGCCTAATCAACTGGAGTGACAAATGACAAACGAAGCGAATACGAATTCGCGGTTCCTAAAACCCATCTACCCCACGAGCTGCCCATACATACCATTCACACCTTCGATCAGTCATTAGTCAAGCGGTCCCCAATGGAAGAAAATGTGCCTAGCATTAGTCTCAGATCACTTTCTTCATCTCCTGCAATTGATTCCGCCGCCATAGCAGAGGCGACCCCACTCAGTTGACCGGGGCGAATAAAGGGCCACGATGTCGCTTGCGTACTCTGGTTGACGTAGACGACTTTGCCTTCGGCCTTGACCCTACGATCCCACCCAGGAGGGAGCGGTTCGAGGTCTCTAGCGGCAATCGATGGGTCGGTAACTGCGCCCCCTCTGCTGCTCTCAGTAGGATGAACCCGTGTTGCTGTCTGGTTGTTGTGGTCGATATAATAAGGCGCACCCGTCATGCCCTTTCTAACCTCCCAGCCCGGAGGAAGAGGTTTATCAAAATCTCCACCTAGCTTTGGAACAGCAATGAAAGAGTCAAAGGAGAGCAACCCAGGTGGAGGGGTCTCTAAAGGCCCCTCTGGAGTGTCTCCATTGGCTTGCATCAATGGAGTATGGCGTGTTTTGCACACGATAAGGCTTGCAATGATCGACGGAGATCTCGGTAACTGTGCTTGCATAGCTAGAGACTGAGATGATGAGGAACTCCAAGGAACAGTGCCACGCACAGATGCATCTACCGCCAACCTTTTAAAGTCCTTGGCTTCACCATTCATCTTCGCATGAAGTGCTCGAAGGCTCCTGGAGACTCCTTGTGTCGTCGGGTGCGTTGTTCCGTAGAGCTTCTCATACCCAGCCAACGCTGGTTTGTACATCTCATCTGCCATGGCCAGTTGCCCCTGCGCTACATATACCTGACCAATGTTTTAGGCCACGGCAAGAGAGTCAGGATGCTCCAGCCCGACAGCTTTCCTATAACCTCGCAATGCCCTCTTGAACGCCACTTCAGCTTCCTCAAGCCGCCCCTATCCACTATAAAGAACGCCCATGTTCCTAACAGTCGCTAAAAAGGCCGGGTGATCCTCGTCAAACACTTTCTCGAGGCCCGTGAGTATGGTCTGGTATTTGCGCTCACTCAACTCGTACTTTCCCTGGCGGTGATAGGCCAGCGCGAGTACCTGCGCCACGGATAAGGTCGACGGGTGGTTGAGTCTCTCGCTATAGTCTGCCAAGTTCTTCTCGCACAACTCAACAGCCTCGGCAACTCGTCCCTGCTCGATATATATCATGGCAAGGAGCTCTACCAGCATCAGTCTCACCACAAACTCACCCCTTTGAGCATTGGCTTCGTTGGCGAGAAGAGCAGTGCTACATAAGTTTTCCGCCTTTTGGATCTCTGCCTGCTGTATATACAGCGAGGCAAGTGTATGGACAGTCTGCAGGGTCGACGGATGCCCGGGTCCGAGCAAGTGGCTCAGTTTCTCTAGTGTTTCTGTTGTAGTTGGCGCCCGAGCGGTGCCTAGGGCATAGGGAGTGCCTGTGCGCGGCCGAGGTCAGCGCCTGAGCGCTGTCCAAGCAACCCCGAGGCTCGGCGTGCCCGAAGGCCCCGGACACCGTAGGAGCATTATATATAGTAGAAGTAGTCGCTCATTTTTATAGTCACCATCCATAGCTAAATTTAAGCCTATTATACAACAGTTTCCTCGCCGAGCTTTTTTGCCTCCTCAAGCCTTCCTTGATGGAGGGAAATCTGTGCCAATATAGACGCAAAGCCCAGGGTATCAAACCGGTTACTCCCGCTGGCAGCATTGCTTGCATTAAACGCTAGTCCGCAGTTTTTTCTCGCTTCCGCTAAACGACCTTGGTGTAGACAGATTACTGCTGTAATGCCGACGACATTCAAAGTGAACGGGTGGTATAACCCGTATAGTTTCTCGTAGCCACGTCGCACAGTTGTGATGAGAGTCTCCGCTAGATTCAGTTTATGAAGACTGAAACTGATCTTGGCAAGAGGAAGGGTGAGGCCTAGTGTTTCCGGGTGGTCGTGCCCGTTAACCTGGATGCTCCTCTCCATGGCGCTGAGGGTAATGCTTTCCGCTTCTTTAAGACGGCCATCCTCCCAATAGAGCCACTCCATAGAATGCACACTCAGGGCCATGGCGGGTGTGAGTTGGGCATGAGCGGACTGGGACTTTACACCCACGTCTGAGCCCATAACTTCAGGCTGGACTTCGCCCGAAGCGTCCGTGGTCTGCTTTCTAGACTGCCGTCTTAACCCATGAATGGGCAAGCGAAAACTTTTGAGGCTCTTCATCTTGGTCTAGTTATCGATGAAAAATCTATGTGTTTGTGAGAGTGAGGCAAAAGCTGAGCGGGGTTCAGCTTTGTGCGGTGTGTGCCACCCATTGTCCACGTGACCCGCGGTGGCGGCAAATACACTGAATAAAAAGGCGACTAGAAACATCGTAGCACGAAATGATAAAGGGAGTCACGGCACAACACCTTCTCACTTTGTGTAAGCACTATTACTAATTTCCAGTTATCTGGAAATTCCTGGGGTCTGGAAAACAAAGACCGAACTTGGAGCCCAGGCTGTACTCCATCGACAATAGGAAAAGGGTTATTAAAAGGGACCCGGTATAGCGACACCCCAAAATGGTGCGGCGACACCCTATTTTTTGGTAGCGCGACACCTTCGCTGCGCACATCAATGGCCAGGGCTTTTCGTGTTGTACCGGTCCTAAGGCGATCAGTAATTTCTTTAGATAGTAAATGAATCAATTTAGTGCTAAAATAAAGTTATTTGCAGCTGGTTCTCTTTTATTATACGGCCTGCTCATGCCCTTGTCCCTGTCCCCGTCCCCGTCCCTGCTTGCTCCCACGTCCACGCCCACAACTTGATGCTTGGCCTTGCCCTTGAGCAGTTCTCTCAACAACTTCGAACTGAGAAGGCTCTTGTTCCGTGGACGAAGCAGCCTGTCGCCGGTTTCGAGAGCCTGGTGGTCGTCCCTTAGGGCGTGTGACAGCTGGGTTTCGTACAAGTAGATTCCCTAATTCGACGGCCTGGTTTTCGCCTGGAGCTGGACGGGTAAAATACCAATGTGCATGCACATCCGAAAGGTGAAGATCTTCATCATCCTGGATTCGATTTCGAATTCTATGCACACATGGAAGTCCCAATGAAGATGTAAACATTTCGGAGCATCTGGGAAGTGGAGAAGAATTTTGAAGTCGATGGTACTAAGCGAGGATCTTTTTCAGTGCAAATGGGGTAACTCATTCAATAAGTTCTCCGAAAAGAGGTATATTAACCTCATGAGGGAGCCTTTGTTGTGCACATTCCAGATCCGCTTTGTGTTGAATATGCTGATTTGTAAGTAAAAGAGCAAGGTTATCTGCAACCCATTTAAGGTCACAAGTAGAAACTTGAAGGTATTTCTTTAGTGTACTATGTACCTCTTCCACTCATGAGGTAGCTTGATTCCCGAAGTGTAGATAGAGGTTTACCCATGCCTGCATCAAGCTATACTTTACTGAAATTCAAGTGTCCCTTAAGTAGTTGACCAAGTCGTTATGAGAAATATAGTACTTATCAAGCATGTCGTTCCAGTTTGTGTCAAACTCAGTATGGCTCTCAGTGGATATGGCTACTGCCTATTCTTTCATGAATATTTCATGCTCTTCAGCACTATCAAAAGATATAGATGCTCGAGCGTTGACATTCATTTGAACATGCCATTCGTAGAGGATAGGTTTTGCCGCTGGAAATACTGTACGTATAGCTTTAATCAAAGCCTGGTCTTTATCAGTAACAACTACTCCCAGAGGCTCAACAGTCAGCTCTTCGATGACTTCCCGTAACGCAGTTAAACCCCATGTGTAGTCCGACTCATCCTCTTCAAAAAGAAAAGCTAAACACACTACCAATGTTGTATTTAAACTTGTAGAACCAACAACATGCATCAATGGAAGCTTGAATCGATTCGTTTTATAAGTGCAGTCAATTAAAATAACCTCTGGAAATGCTCGTAGTAAAGTTAGAGACTCTGGGTGAGCAAATAATAAGTGTATGATACGCCCAACATCGTCCGTTTTGAATTTATATTTGTATTGGTACTCTTCTATCTCCAGAAATAGAGCTTGAATTGGAGTTTGACCTTTCAAATTCACTAGACGGAGCCGTCTTCGGACATTGTTGATGTCATCCTCAATGATTGAGATGTCCGGATCTTCCAGTCAGAGGGCAGTGAGAATTTGCCTTGGTGGAATACCAGCTGTTGACAGTTCGGCAATTTGATTCCGTATCTCTGGAGTTACTGTTCGTAAACTAGGATGCGCTAATGGTGTAGAAGAGCCCTCGTGGCTATGTTGATTTTTCTTAACAGTCAGGGTCTATTCTTTGAAACTGCCTAGCTGAATAACACATAGCATTGAGCAGTCCCATGTCGAGATCCAGTCTGTTACCTGCGCACCTCGTTTATAAGCCCACGAGGATCATATACTCTACCACGGTCACACTTAAGCCATATCTTGTACACCTCTCCCTTCTTATTCTTCTTACTACGTCATATAGTAAGTGCATAGCCATTTGATGTAGCTGTTGCTCGCACATAACTTACAGCAGCATCAAGGCTTGAGCAGACACCTTCTTGAGGAGGTAAAAGGCTCATATTGTATTTAAATTTCAGTACGATGATTTATAGACTATAAAGATGCAAAGGGCGCAAGTAATTGAAAGGTGGCGATGGAGTTCTTGCCTCGCGGGGTTACCCCGCACCAGGGTGTCGCGCTACCAAAAAATAGGGTGTCGCCGCACCATTTTGGGGTGTCGCTATACCAGGTCCCTATTAAAATGAATGTTAACGAGCTGAAGTGCCCGTGATTACATAATACAGGTACTGCTGCAGCGCTGAGCCCCTCATACAGCCTTGCGCGACCCCCGTAACAGCCCCTTCAGTTCATTCCCACCGATTTCAGCCCTTCTACAACTATTGAGGTTTGAAACCCCCGCGCGTTCGACCCAACGGCATCTACCTCCCGATACTCGCTCATACACCTTGATAGATAATACTCTTGCCTACGATGGGGGATCCTTTATCTACCGTTGCTAATATATCCGCACTTCTAGGGGTGGTAGATGTCGCTTGTCGCGGGCTGAGACAGCTTTTTGTCTCCTTTTCGGCAGTGAAAAACGCTTACTTACGGAGCCCGAGCGGCTTGAGGAGACCATCGTGAATGTCAAGGACTACATACAGAGCTTTATGGCTTCTCCCTTCGGGACTGATGATGGCTTGGTTCTTCCAAGACTAGCGACAGCCCTACAAGGCTGTCAAAGCGAATTCGATCATCTACTCGCAATGGTGGAAAACTCGAAACTTAATGGCCATTCCGGAATACCAAAGAATCTGGCTAGAAGAGTCAAGTGGTTAATCGACGATAAAAAGGTGGCAGAGTCCTGCCGAAAGTTGGAGAGGCTCAAACTCACACTTCTGGCCGCAATGTCCAATGTCGAGAGGTAGAATCTTTTGTTGCTCAAATTTGCGTTCTGGGTTCTTGCTCACAGATATTCCAGGCATAACGAGATTCGCATAAGGGATCAGATGAAGCTGACTCGAGGAGATATCTCAGAGGCTCAGAAGACCGCTGGGTCGCAATATCAAGAGCTCCACGAGAGCGTCCACCAGTATGGGGCTGAGAATCGCCAAGACTTGCTGCATCTCACGACTGCAGTTGAAACATCATCCACACAGATCCAACCCAGTCTCGGCAGCCTCCAGACGACAGCAACCAGGTGCAAAGGCAGATTCAAGAAACTCAGGTGGCCGTTAATTCTAGGAATGATGCAATTCACCGCGAGATCATTCAAGCGGAGACTTATACTTCTAGCGGACTTCGAACGGTTCGAAGGGTTGTTACTCAAAGCTCGAGTGCCTAGCAGCGGATTGCCCAACGCAAAGCAAAATCGATCAACAAGTTGCAGAAGGACGTTGCAAGGATGAAGTCGATGTTTGCAGAATTTGCCTCCATCAGAGTTACGAGTAGTGAAGCAATCAACAACTGCGCTATGGTCGAGAGCGAGAACCTAGCTGTTATCACTATGCCATTTATGCTCCTGAATTCCAACCTGCTTGGGTTTGTCGCGATGCTGGTATCTGAACGGAAAATGAATATATCCAAGGAAAACACCGAGCTTTTTCTATCAGAATTCTGCAAACTCCTTTCAGACAGTCACAGAGTCTCGTCTGAAGCAGCCGTCAGGCAAAATTCGTCGATAAAGACCCCTAGGGGTTCGCATTTCCAGGACGCCGTGACAAGAGATACGAAAACAATGCCTACCTCTAGAAACAAAGAATGTGACCGACCTCACTGTAGGAAAAGTTTCACACGTGTACGCCGCAAGGTCCGGACTCAATGGACAATGGTGGGCCTCCTAGTTGTCGAGATCGAAATGGAGCCACATGCGGACTCTGCCGCGCTGTTAACCGCTCTTAGCGCTCGCTTTGCATTTGTCCCTGACCCGAAGCTTCACAAGATAGGCGTGGCAGCCGAATTCCAGAAAATGCTAGGGTCGGCAAGCCATCCAAGCGTCAGCCAGCATATTAGATCATTCAACGTTATTCCCTTAGGCGCTCCAGCAGATCAGGCGTGCGAATGAAACGACGTAGGCTGGCTACGGCAGTTACTTTCGGCAAAGGAGGGGTCCCCTTGGGATCACGGTAAGGCCGGCTCGTCATTACAAACTGTACGAACACCTGCCCGCTTCCAATAAAGCAACCATTGATGGTAAGTAGATTGCAGCAGTTCGAGGTGCCTACGACACGGCTCGGCTTCTCGTACAAGAAAGAGCTACAGCACGCGATTCTTGTGCAGGACCATTCGTCAATCGGCTGTTTTCGTGAATTCCTGGGCCATTTCATGAACAGTGTTGTGGTAGGTGCCTGCGCTCCGGCCCGTGGCAGTGCCACCGGCACCAGGAGCCTCCGGGCATAGTCATGCCCGGAAGCCCATGATCCGGAGGCTCTCATCGGCTCGAGAGGCTTCCGGCATAGCCATGCCCGGAAGCCCATGACCCGAAGGCCTGAGACCGCTGGCCGCAACAAATAAGCCGGCTAGAACCCCTATGTAACACGTAGTTAGTTGTCGCTTTCAATTATAATAGTTTCTTACCTACATTTCGCCCTCGAACATAGTCGATTCTACAACAAACAGTATGGATTTCCGAAATACTACGTCCAATTCATGAAAAGGGCCGATTTGCGAATGGTCCCGCACACGCAGGCCGGATGTTTGTTACAAGCATCGCTCAGCCAATGCGATCCAAGCTTTTTTTCCTAGTCGAGTGTTTTTTCATTGGTGCTGTGCATCCGCCGGCTTTTCCTTTATAAAAAATGTGCCAAGGTCTAGACTTCCCAGAGAACATAATCAAATGTATGCCAATTTTGGTGCAGCAATTTACCTTGAATGTGGTGTAGATTTGGGATCGTCTGCGAATTTTCTAGGGAAGGATAACGGAATTTGCGTCGTGCGTACTTTAACCGCAGAGTTTTGTTTTTCTTCAATTATTAGGTTTAGCGATTGCTGGGACTATGAACACGGTGGGTAGAACGTTACAGTTCCTTGCTCAGTCGGCAGGCAAAAAGCCTAACAGCCTCTAATAACGTTATTTGAGAATTTGCATCGTAAAAGATGTCTTGTACATCAATTACGCAAGGAGAGGTTGGTTCCGTCGGAGTTGGCGACGTTTCACTTGGAGGGGAAAAATGGGTCTGCCATTTTCACGGGCGAAAACGCTAATGCCATAGGGTTTCCAGTTAAGCGAACACCCAGGCATCAGTACCGACGATTGTATAGCTCCTGTTGTTGATTTCTGTAATCAAAACAAAAGAAATCGAGTAAAGTCAAGGATAAAATAACTCTAGTATTTAAATGTTTTTGCCTTGTAAATTCTCTCGGATTTTCTGGCACGACGTTGTGTCAGGCGTGATAATAAGGGTGCTGTCTGATGAGTCATTGGCGGCTTAAATCCAGTGAAATGCTGCGCGTCAACCCAACCCAAAAGAACCCGAGCCATAGTCGCATGGTCACGAGCAAACAGCAGCGGTAGAACTCCTCCATGTTGGTCAAGCCTAACTCATAGTAAAGCCAAAAACAGCTCAAATCAATATGTGTGCTTTGAATTAATTTTGTTTATATTGGCGCGATTTTACCACCTAGCTTTAGTGTTGTGGGCGTGTTTTAACCGCTGCTTAGGCTTCGCTTAGCTAACAGCCCCGTGACATTAGCATTTTCGCCCGTGAAAATAGCAGGCCCAAAATAAAATTTTTTACTAATGTCATCTGTGTTCCAGTTCAGCTCTTTATCACGGCGCAGTGGCTCTCATATTTCCCAATTCGAACTGTTTTCGCTTGGCAGAACATTCTGGAGGACATCTGCTGCGCCCTGTCATGTATCTCCCGCCTCCGGCAGTTGTGCAAAGTTAGAGTTGCCGTTTAACATCCCACTGCATTAGTGCGTAACAATGTGGCGCCAAGATTGGCCCCCTTATGCATGCTTAATTACCCGCGTATACGGGGTATGCCCTCCCGGCAAAACATTCCAAACCTGCCTCCGCGGATTGACTTTAAACGAGGAAGCTTCAGAAAGGAATTATTCAAGAAGGCCTTGTACCTGGGGGGTAAGGATAAGTCTCTGCTCCTTGGCACCACCAAACCTTCAGTGCGGGTCTCACCGAACGGGGTGGGTCCCAGCTAGAATTCCTCAGTTACTTGTAGAAATGAAACTGAAGCAATTATATCCCAAATATGAGTTTGAGAAGTGTGACTTAATGGGGTGTTGCTTCAACAGAGGGGGGCAGAGACTTATTTTTCGCCTGCTAAAATACCCCTGCAACGTCCGTGCTCACCCGCAAAAAAATGGGGGGGGCAGAGACTTTCGTCAACCCCCAAGTACTCCCTACGGCACGCTGCGTATGAAGTAGAGTAGATCCTGCCTGGTAAGCCAGCCGTGCGGATCCTCCCAGGTTGCGACGTCTCGGCTTGGAGAGCGTATCGCACCAGATCCGGGCTGGACGCTAGACTTCTTCCAGGGTAGGCTTTACCTTATAAAGTAAAGTCAAGACGAAGAAAAGCCGGAGGACCTCGGGACCAAGGCGAAAAGGATCCGATGGCATAGGGAGGTGAAATTTTGGTGCGATTTGTGTGGTTCGCTTAGTTGGTGCTCGCTGGCGTTTGGACGCCTGCCGAGGATCCCCTGGTCTGACCGAGGGATTTGTGTGTAACCTACGAGGCCCTCCATACCCCATAGAAGTACGTAGTACTCCCTGCCTGTTGCAGACGTGGCCACTAAGGTTTTACGGGGCAGCAGTATGGTGGGTGATAAATGCAGCTCACCTCTAAATGGGTCACGCTCGACTGCAGGAGGGCGTGAGATGTGACAGTGCACGAGGCCTCTGCTCCGTCAGTGCCCCCGACGCGATTGGCTGTTGTTGCTGTGGCTTACCACACCCCTCGGACGCACAACCGCTTATGGAGACTTGCTCGGACTCCGTCGCTGCGTTCTGCGAAAGCGTAATTCCACTGGGCGAAGCTGCTGGAGGTCAGAGCGGAAAGTTCCATGGTCCCACAGTTCCATCCCGGCCCAGCGGTCGATCGCCCATTCGTCATCTTGCACATCACTGTCTCGCATTCGCAACGCCCCAAAAAAAGGGCCGATAGAACAATCTAGCTGGAAGATCTTTGTAAATGTCGGTGTCCGTGCAAATTGCGGGATAAGCCCCATTACCCCGCGCCGCACAGTTGGTCCCGCCTCGCTAGTTACGTGTCGCTGGTCTGGCCTCGCATACGTTTTGCATCGCTTGTGTTACTAGCGGGCCTCATACTCCTTCTGGAATGCGACTGTTCGCATCCGCACCCGTCCGTTTGTAGGTAAGATATTGGACATGCAAGCCGTCTTGGGGATTACATACGAGCTATTTGTTGTATTCGCATTCCCACAGTGCCGCATGCTCTTGCAGGAATTCCCGTCTGCCCCAAACTCAAAATCAGTTCCCGGGTTCATCCCAACTGTTCCTGACTGGCCGGGGCCACTCCTCCGCCCAGACAATTCATATTGATCCTCGCTTTGAGAATTTAAAAACAATAGTCCCCTTTCGACTCCCAGCCAAGGGCCCCGGCTTGCAGAACCGAGAGGAGCTGACTAAACTACGACATCCATAACGCCGCAACTCCATATAAGTCTCATGTCGCCTTGCGAGATTCTCTAGTTGGGAGCCTCACAGTTCTTTACATCTTCGCCTTGCGGGTTTTGTCGAGGCAAAGCCGAGATATCCCACTCAACAAGCATATAAGCACTACATCCGCGCACTTGTTCCCCATCCCCAGCATTCTCTCGTTCCCCAGATATCGAACTACCATCCACTCGACCACACGCCCACGCCGTAGCAGCCAGTCATGGTGTTCATAGTATTCGGGGAGGAAAAGGACAGGATCCTCAAGATTGTCGAGCGGTCGAGCGGGTCCCTCTCCGTCTGCAGTAGTCTCTGGATCGTCATCACATTCCTCGCCTTTCCCGCCTTCAACAAGTCATTCAATCGGCTGGCATTCTACGCCGCGTTCGGTAATATCTGCGCTAGCACTGTAGCTTTGATCTCGCTGGACGGACCTAAGGCGGGTGGCTCGTCGGCACTATGTCAGCTTCAAGGGTTTTCAGTTCAGATGTGAGTGAGCTCTGGGCCTTTCACCGTTATCTATTTCTTAATTCCTCCCGGAAAACCACAGCCCGCTCGGCAGCCTACACCCCGTGGAAGAATGTGCTTGGACAGGCTTGACTGACTCGCGAACAGGTTCATGCCGGCAGACGCATACTGGATCCTCGCCATGGCGATAAACGTCCATCTCGTCTTCTTTCGCCGCTACACGGCAGCTGACCTTCGGCGGCTCGAATGGCGATACATCCTTGCGTGCTACGGACTAGCGTCGATACCGGCCATCACACTCCTATTCATCAACTCGAAAGAGAAAGGGAAAGCATATGGACCTGCAGCGGTATGTAAAGAACCTCCCTGTTCCACAGCGGTGGGCAACAACAACAACTGCATGCTAATAAAGGGCGAATATAGATCTGGTGCTGGATCGGGCGAAACTATGATATCCTCCGCCTCCCCTTGGCGTACGCTCCCGTTGGGTATGCCAACTCCTCTTCTCCCTTAATCTTCTAAGCTACTCAACTGACACCCACCCTACCCAGACTAACCGACTTAATCGTCTTCGTGATTCACTTCCGAGCTGGCCGTAAACTCTGGCTCCAGCGCCGCCAAATCCAGCACGTCTCGTCTGGCTCCCTCAACTCCTACGCGCGTAAAAGCGTCAAGAAAACCACACACGTCGAAGTCACACACTCGCAACTCGCACCCACTCTCCCTAACCCGACGCTAGCGAGGTTGGGCGGCGGCACGACAGAGGACTTCCAGGGTAGTGAGGCTGCGTATTCAGTGAATATCGAGTTTGGTGAAATGTCGCCACGTTTGGGGGGAGGACTGGGGAGGGTGGAGACGGTGGGGGAGGAGGAGGTTGTTACGGGGGGTTCGGGGCGGAGGCCGAGCGGGAAGCAGTCGTCGATGAGCCACAATGTTAATAGGGCTGCGGTTGTGTATTTTCGGTGTGCACTTCTGTTTTCGTTGGCGTGTTTGGTTACTTGGGTGAGTAGTTCTCTCTCACTTCTCTCCTATCTGTTGGCAAGGCAATGGGAACCCTAACTGACAAGCGAACGTACAGGTCCCATCGTTTGGCAATCGCCTCCTCACAACCATCAACCCCAACGCCCGTAACTATCCTCTCGCCCTTGCAGCCTCAGCCTCTCTCCCCCTTCAAGGCTTCTGGAACGCCATCATCTACACAATCAACTCCAAAGACGCCTGTGCGGGGGTCTGGGAACGCATACGCGAGAAATGTCTCGGCTTTCGCTTCCCCTCCCTCTCTTCTCTCCTGTCTTACCGCTCCCGCCGAGGCATTAAGGAGACGAGCGAAGGGAGGGCGGAAAGGCCGAGGGGCGGGGATAGTAAGGGGGCAATGGAGAGGAGCGAGAGCACGAAGAGTCTGAAGGGGAGCGAGGAGTCATTGAGTGGGCGGAGAGGGAGTCAGACGGGTGGGCCGCATATTGGTTCATGAGGCTGGCGCTAGTTTTTTTGGTGGATTCAGGCGGCGGCGTTGGTGGGGTTGGTCTGGGTAACGAAAGAGGTGTTAGAAACACTACTTGTTAATTACTAGAAATCTAGTTTTGTATATTGCATATACATATATAATCTATGTAGCTACTTCATGTGGCGCTAAAAGAAAAGTTACTCGAGATTCGGGTGGAAGTATAACGAGATTACCGGGGCTTGCTGCCTGTGCGGTCTGGACAAATGCTCTTCCCGCAGGCATAGCGACTGTGACGACCTAACTATATCGCCAGGCCCGCATTCAGCTTTCATCTCGCTTCGGTAAACTAATGACCTCCCTCCTGAGGCTCGATACCCGTCTCCACCTGTTCTCTCATGGTAGATCATGTCTTGGGGGCAATCTCGAGCGGGCCCACATGCATCTCGGCTCAAATTGGAGCCCACTGTAATGCCAACTTCGCTTGCTAATCAGCGCTTGGATGTTACGCTCGGTCGTTGCTGCAGCTAGTCGGGTACTTGGCTTCCGTTATGTTGTGGTGGGTGCCTGCGCTCCGGCCCGTGGCAGTGCCACCGGCACCAGGAACTTCCGGGCATAGCCATGCCCGGAAGCCCACTACCCCGAAGCCCATGATTCGGAGGCTCTCATCGGCTCCAGAGGCTTCTGGCATAGCCATGCCCGCGCAACGGGAGTATTAGGATATTGACTGTTTGAGGCCAGGAAAACGCATTGACAAACTCGGATGGTCTCTTTCCATACGCTTCGTGAATTGAAACCTTCCAGGATTCCTCGCGATTTCGTACGCGACGGCTTGGATACAAGAGGCGTAAGAAGAATAGATGATTGAAACGCAACACTCCGTGTCCACAGCGTCACGCCACCTGAGACCTCCGAATTCGTCTCGTAGGTTGAATAGCCGTATTGGATCTCTAACACCCAGTAAGAAGGAAACTGTAATGGAGGATCGGGGTTTGTGGGGCTGCAGATTTCGGAAATCCAGTAGACATTCCGTTTGCAGCATTTCAGCTCCTCACTTCTGCCTGTGATAAGACGTCCTGAGGCTATTGCTGACGCCGAACCACCAGTATAGTGGCGTCTCGCATTGGTATCCTGACACCGAATAGACCGGTGCTCACCCAGTTTTCGATTACCGAATCCTTCGAACAAGCAGCCCGTTCACGACTCTGGCTGTGTAAAACCCTAGAGTCTCGGGTTAGCCGCACAGTTTGATGCAGGTCCGTTTGCAAGCACATTAGGCATTGTGTGGTGACACTCTGTCCTCACCTAACCGCCCTAATATTGAGATGGCAACCGCTATTGCGATAGGGCAATTTGATAACCCCACAGGGCTCTAGGGAAGTGGTGGACCTAAACCACATCGTGAACACCACTACCTTCTGCCACTCACTGGATATTTCAAGGCGACTTGAGAAGAGAAGCTCAGTGCTGTGGTAACCCTGAAGCTGTGAATTGAGCAAATACAGTATCTTCTCAATGCACTACATCCTGTTGTGCATCTTTCGTTGATATGGAGAACATTCTACGAGCTTATCCACCTAGTTAACGGGTAATTGCCATATCGAACAAACACACATCCATCCGTATTGGCTGGGCAGTGTACATGCGACAGCTCTTCAACTATCAAATTACAGCCCAAAGTTGGGATAAACATCCAGGGAGGAGTTACCAGGTAAATAAATACTCATTTTTCTCGAGAATGTTGCCGAGTTGCAATTGCGATACCGGTTGCCCATTGAGATGGCTGCCGGTACCCGCACACCCCGAAATGGTTCGGACACACCCCCCCTGGCCTGGTACGGACACACCCCTGCCCACCCCACGTAAGATCTCCACAAAAGATAGCGAAACGCTCACCGCTACTTTTTCCTATAGTTCTTGATGCCCCGCTGATTTTTTCTCTTTCGTTCATTTCATCTATTAAGTACTTCCGGCGAAATGGAACCCTTGCCATCACCATCGGGTCAAACATTCTGCTCCGTTGAGGAGTGTCTTAACTCAATACAGGCCTTTGCAGCAACCCAAGGCTATGCTATTGTAGCTAAACGCACCAAGTACACAGGCCAGAATAAAGACCGACAACTCCAAACTTTATATCTTCAATGCAACAAAGGCGGTACCTATCGTAATGGAGGCATTGCTGAAGAAGATCGCAAGCGCGAAGGATCTTCCCGACGGACTGACTGCTCTTTTCAAGCTTCGACTAGGCGTCGTGATAACGGCAACAAGTGCCTTTTTTCCGTTGAATGTCCAGAACATAACCATGACCCTACCCCACCGATCGCTTTCCACGAACATCACGAGTTGATGCCGGCTAGCACTGGCCTCATCGAACAATTAACTCGAGCCGGGTCATACCCTCGACAAATCGTGACAGCTCTACGACAAGCAGATCCCACTCAACTGCTAATTGCTCAGGATATCTACAACGAACGTAAACGCATTTAACTTAAAGCCTTAGCCAGTTACACATCAACAAAAGCTTTGATGTATGAACTGAAAGAAGTAGACTGGTTTATATGCTATGGGACACGTATTTTGGGGGAAGTTAATAAGTTGTTCTTTGCCCATCCTAAATCTATTAAGCTTTTTAAACGATTTCCGGAAGTTCTTTTAATGGGTTGTACTTACAAGACCAATCATTTCAATGTCTCTCTTGAATGTATTAGGAGCTACTGTACTTGGTACTTCGTTTTATATTGACTTTGCGTTTATCTCTTCTGAAACTGAAGATGACTACTTGTGAGCTGTTAAAGAAATCTGTACCCTGATGTATCATGAGCAGATTTCGGAGCCTAAGGTAGTAATTACAGATCGCGAACTGGCGCTGATGAATGCTTTGAAGAAGACATTTCCTCGCTCCACTAATCTCCTTTGTGAGTGGCACGTATCACGAGTGGTTCTTACCCATGTTAGAAGTTCTCAAGAGTTTGAAGATATGGATAAAAAGCAGACTTTCATGTCTCAGTTTGCTGCTCTTATATCATCGGCAACACCTTACAAGTATACTCAACGTCTGAACGGCTTTCTTCGCGACTTTCAGTAGCATTCAAAAGTTCTCAACTACATTCAAACAACATGGCTAGACCCTTGGAAAATCAAATTTGTTCATGCATGGGCGGACCGACATTTGCATTTTGGCAACTGAGTGACATCTCGTGTGGAGAGCGGTCACTCCATTCTGAAAAGATATCTTCAGGTTTCCACAGGCGATCTTCGGCTTATACAAGAGTGAATCGGCTTACTTCTTGCTAGTCAGCATACTGAGCATGAAGCAGCAATGGCGGTTGCACGCAACCGGACACCTCAGCGCTTAATAAAGCCTCTATTCTCAGAGTTAATCGGACAAGTAATGCCTTATGCACTTTTGAAAATACTGGCGCAATATGAGATTCTCTCAATGAAGAAGTCCTGGCCATGCCACCATTCCCTACTTGACTCCTGGGGCTTACCATGTCACCATATTCTTCGACAGCGCCTGGATCAATATGATATTCTACATTTATCTGATATCCACCCACATTGGCATTTTACTAAACCAAGTCCCGACGTTGGACTACTTCAAACCGGTCAGTTACTCTTACCCAATCCTCGAGTTATTAAGGGTAAAGGTCGCCCTAAGGGAGGACGAAACTGTAAGAAAGCCACAAATTCAACTCGTCGCGAACTTTCTGAATTTGAGGCTGCTGTGACCCAGCAGGAACAGCGTCGCAAGGTTTCTGCGACAGGCGCAGATCAGCCTTGGGTTTTGTGTCCCAGGGTTCCGCGAAAGTAGTGCTACAATGGATATGTTACACGAATTTCATTTGTATTTAGTCTTGCTTATATAGTTAGTACGAATTGAAGTTTAACATTGCCATCTACATCTGTATTGTGGTTAGATTGTCGCCCGGGGTGTGCCCGTACCAGACCAGGGGGGGTGTGTCCGAACCATTTTGGGGTATGCCGGTACCGGCAGCTATTGAGATACACCTACACGTGGAAAGTTCTCGCACCTCAAAAAATACCACCACATCCACCAACTCGACGCTGGGGAAGCCCAGATTTGACGGCTACTTTGCAGGTGCATATATGTGAATTGCGATCTATAGGCTGGTTGTATGCCAGAATTGCAGTGAAGCATGGGTTGCCTAAATCAACTGTTGCAACCACATGCAAACGCGAAGCCACATGTGTCAACAATGCTTCATGCCCTCGATCCAGACGTCCACACATCATTACAGAAGAAATGCGTGACCAACTCTACGATACTGCTGTGAATGTCAGGCCCAATATCACTTATCGTAAACTGCATGATTTACATGCACCGGGAGTCAGCATTCAACGCATTCAAGAGTGCTTTCAACAAATAAATCTCCGGAAGTGGAAGATGCTCGAGCGCCTTGAACTTACAGCAGAAGTAATAGCACAGTGCTATAATTGAGCTCTCAAATACAAGAACTATTTAGACTTAAACTGAAAAAGAATTCGCTGGTCTGATGAGTGCAGTATTGAGCGTGGAAAAGGTGCCTGGAAAATTTGAATCTTCACCGACCCAAGAAAGCGATTGCAGCGCGAAAATGTACAGCCATGTTGATGTAGAAAATCTGGGCCATCGCTATTACAACAGGCCGAAATGCTAGATTGACAAGGCTTTTTCCGTTCACCCCAAAGGGGCTTTATTTTTTAGTTTTTATTGTAGTATAAACGCCAAATACAAGAAAGAACAAAAGAGAAACTACTTAGCTACATTTCTAGCCCTTTTAGTACGTCGCTGATCAATCAGTTCAAATGCAGAAGGCTGCCAAAGTGTTGTGTTGATTTGGCGGGCTCTTGCTGCACAATTGAGCTGATGAGCTGGTTGTTCTCGTGCTTCACTTGGCCTCCCTTGTGTTACTGCAATAGCAGGGTCCAGGAAAAGTGGTTGGGCAACCTCTAACACTCGTGGCAAGAAGTGCCAGTGCAGGTGAACATCTGCAAGGGTTAGGAATCCAGTTTCTGCAAGTCGAGCCTGAATTTTGTGGGTACACGGCATACCCATGGAGCTTCGAAAGGTGCCCATGCATGCCGGGGGTGGATCTGGACTTGCTAATAGAAGCTTCTGCCTCCACATTTGCCCCAATGCGTAGTTAGAGACCCGACCTAGAAGCTGTGAATATAAGGGATCCATAGCCGTATGTGGTGCTCGAGACTTATTCATAGTTATTCCAGCTTCGTATGAGGCATGCTGATTGGTGAGAAGTAGGCTGATGTTATCGTATACCATCTTAGGGTCCCCAGTCGAACATTGAAGGTATGATTTGACTGTGTTATATACTCCCTACTCTAGACGTCACCCGGTTGCCCAAATGTAAATGCTTATTAGTATAAGCATGTACGATGGCCCGTTTCCAGCCTACGAGCCAGGTGTTCTTAATGTACTGTACAACGGCAGGGGAAATGACATTATAAGTATCTTGTAATGCATTCCAGTTGTCTTCGTACGCCGGTACCGTTGCAGATTGGACTACTTTGGCCCAGGCCTTCATGAAGCCGTCTCGGGCTTCCTCTTTCTGGAATGCTTTAGCTGCATTCGTCAGAACATTCATCTCAACATGCCAAGTGCATAAGAGTCGTGTAGTCCGGGGGAAGACATATTTGCATGCGTTGATCAAGGCAATCTCCCAATCCATAATGGTCACCCTTATTCCCATGCTATCTACCATAAGTCCTTTAAGCTCTTGTAAAGCCCAGATGTAATCACCTTCTTCCTACTGTGCCATGAAACAGAATGCTATGTGGAAGTTCTTGTTTAAACACATCGTGCCTACAATGTTGAGTAAGGGCATCTTAAACTTGTTTGTCCGGTAGGTGCAGTCCATAAGAAGAATATCTGGGTACTTCCGAAAGAGTTCGACGCTCTTAGGATGCGCGAAAAATAGATGGGTAACTCGTCCAATAGGATCAGTTCGGTAGTTGAATTTGTAGGTACCATGCTCCAATGTTGCAATTAGGGACTCCATAGGGCTCCGGCCAGCCAGATTCTTTAGTCGTAAGGTCCCTCGCGCATTGTAGATGTCGTGCTCAACTAGGGTATGATTCGTGGTTTGACGGATAGCTGTAAGGATCTCTCGTGGCTTCGATCCGGATGTTGACATTGCCTCTACCTGAGCTCTAACTTCAGAAGGCATACGACGTTGTATCGGGTAGCTGAAACTGCTGGACGTGGCGTCATGGTTGTGGTCAGGGTTTTGGACTTTAATGGTCCAAACGCCTTGTTTACAGTTTGCATGCACAGAAAAGAGGCAATCTGTGAGCCTCGTTCCAGTGCCTCGAAGCCGACTTGTTGCGGTAAGCTTATGACGAGGCTTATACCCCCCTCCACGGTCGCACTTGAGATATAAGGCTTAATATCTTGCGTTGTAACGGCGGGTACTAATTGCATAGCCACAGGATCGTGCGTGGGACTGCAGCCCTTCCATTAGAGCTTCTTGGCTGCTGTAGTCAATGACCTCAGATGGCGGTAACAAGCTCATCGTTGCAGATATTACCAGAGATGGCAATGAGTTGAGGGGACAAGGCGATGTGGCCACTAGAGAGAAAAATTTTCGTTGCCCAGGCGCTATGTCACGAGCCTGTCGATTTAGTAAATTGACTCTGTCGATCTAGCATTTCGGCCTGTCGTAATAGCGACGGCCAAAATCTGTTAAAGAAATGTTCTGGGCAGCATTCAGCCACAGCATGCGAACTGATCTAGTTTATATGGACGGCGATCTAGAGGCAAAGTGTGGAGGAGTCATGGCCAGAGTTTATCGTGAGCTACTGGAGGAATAGCTGCCACTAATATTAAATGCAGATTTGATCTTCATGTATGATAATGCACTTATCCACACCACCAAAATTATCAAAGCATTTTTGGAGGCACAGGATATTGAGATAATGATCTGGCCACCTTATTCACCTGATTTAAATCCAATCAAAAATTTGTGGTCAATGTTAAAGTGGAAAATCTATGAGCATTATCCGGATCTTCTAGAAGCAGATAACAGTAACGAAACCAAAGAATGCCTAATTGAGGCGGCACAGGAGGTTTGGGATAAGCTAGTAGATGAATTATTAGCTACATTATCCAACACAATGTCAAATCGGTGCAATGCGGTCTTGGATGCGAAAGGGTGGTACACAAAGTACTAGTTTAGTTGGGGTGCAAGAACTTTCCACGTCCCACTGTATGTTTTAGGGTATTGAAGGCGCCCGTATTGTCTAGTTAACAAGTGGACTCGGCCTACTTGCCTAGCCCTATTACTTAATGAAGCCCAAGAGTAATGGCCTCTTGAGTATTAGTAATGGTGAGCTGATAGTCTGGTCTGAACAGCATGCCATAGTTATTCCAGATTACCGCATCGAAACGAAGCAGATGAACTAAACGTGGATGGGTTCCGTGGCCGGATAGCACGCCGCAGGGGTTGACAGCCTCCAACCTGCGTCGTACTCTGGACTTATTTGCGGGACCCAGACTAGGATTTCCCCGCGCGTAGGGTACAAGGTCACGTCGCACCTAACCCTCTCGTAAAGGCGGCTCCTATTGCCACACCCAAATTCCTATCATCACACCCTTGCGTTTCCTATTACAGTACGAATAAGGGTTATGCGCCAGTTTTTGAACCTTCCACAAACCGCCCCATAAAAACCATAGTACGCTATGCTTCATAACCTAAGCATTATAGACTGAGAAGAGCGCATCCCTAATGCAATCTAAGATCTTGAAATAGGTGAATTTACTGAGGCTTGCTTTACTGCGAGGGAGTTTAATAGGCACCATAGTGCCCCCACTAAACAACAAAACAAAGCGACTACACATTACAATGCCCATGTTAACTAATAAGAGCTCAGTTGAGGTGAAGACGAGATACTGATTACCCCTAGATATCTAGCTTTACGATGAGCAAGGCTTTTCAATTCGACACGCTATTCTCAGTAAGGTTTTAAAACACCTGTTGTAGGAATGCGATAGCAATCCAAGATAGTTTGTCATAGTACCGCTGCGCTGAAGTGATATTACTGGTTGCTATTATTAACTCAATGCTAACACTAATAGTAGTAACAGTACAGGCGGTAGTAGTGATGGCGGCATTGCCTATAAAATCGCCGTAACCAAGGCAGGAGGTGTTAGCTTTCATCTTAGCCACTCATACCACCCCCTTCATGTGCCCCAATTAAGCCCCTCTCACTTAAAGACATGGTACATCTTCAGGTATTGATTGGGGAACGAGGCCAATAGCCAGTAATAGGTAATTTTCTAGATTTAAAGATGTTATGCAAGATCCAAGCGAGAATTGACAAGGTGTTAGCAGCTGTGTGCGGGTCCATTGGCGAATCAGCACTTTTCGTGAATCGTCCAGCAAGTTTGTGAATTAGCTATACCAATTTCTGAATAGTATGGCTTTTGGAATACGCCATACCATTGCGTAATAGCTGTATAATAAATGCATCGCCAGCAACGAAATATAGCAGTTATATAACGACTAAAGAGCTAAAGTTTCATACCCGCTTTCAGGGTCTGGGGGCTGCCTGAAGCATTTTTTGAAGGGAAAAGCTTCTCTAGAGCGTGAAGCATAAGTACTGAGATATGCCTACCTTAAATATTTCTATTTTTGAGAATGAAACCAGATACACTATCTCTTGTATTTTAAACCAGGATCCTCCTTGCCTTGATCTTGTATCATCACCTGAGCGAGATTTGGCTGTTACTATCGCTCTGTTAAATGCTTCTGATACATCTTCATCGGTACCTCCCCTACTGCCCCTTTAAACCCCCTGTCAGCTAAAACAACTACCTGCGGTCTGCCTAGCTACTGCTATAGCAAAAGCGAAAATGCACTGACTATTATTTTGAGTGTCTGACAAAAGAACCTGAAACCGAGCGGAAAGACATAACGAAGCAAGCATGCAAGGCAAAGCAGAGGGCAGCGTGGGTAGAAGCAAGATCCAATATTATTGCAGCGTAGAGTGTTTCTTAGTTCCATGTAGTTACGAATTTCATAGTCTGTAATTGAATAGTACAGTTCATTCGAAAATCCATATCGTCCACGAAATGCTATGTCTTTTCATGAAAAGTGCCGATTCGCCAATGGACCCGCACACGCCACTTGTATCGTTACGCCACCCCCCCCTAACTCATGGGTGACTTTGTGGGAGGAGATACAGGTGGTGGCGTATTGAGATCTGCCTTAGCTAGACCCAGCTAATTACCTATAAAATATATTTCCCCGAGGCGGAGGTTTTGGTTTGGGGATAGTAAATTGGCAAAAATTATTTGAATGAATCGGCGGTGGTCTTCTTGCACCGTCATGTTCAAGCACATCCCAATCAAGGCAGTAAGAGAACCTTCCTTTTTCCTGTGAGCAAACTCCCGTCAGCCTGCACCACCCTACCCGAGATACGCCTGCATTGTGTAATTCTCCACATCCCCATTATAACTCCACTTCCACCACCCTCCATCCCTCCCTGACCCTTCGATGCACTGCCCGATGATATTATTGAACGCATTCTATAGTTATCCTTCGTCAGCAACTCCCCACCCAATACCAGCCTGCCTTCCCACCTCCCACCCTAGAAGAGAAACGAATGCATACCCAACACTGCCCCTTCGCCGCACTCCCGTTATAGCCTACATGGATAGAAATCAGCCGATTGGGATTCCCGCCCGATGACTTGATGTACAAGTTCAAGTCGTTTTTCCTGCCGTTGCAGATGTACCACGCTGCTGTCTGGAAGTTTTCGACTGAGAGGCCGTAGTTGTTTTGGCCGGGGTTGCAGTCTGAAGCGTAGACTGTCGCTGCGAGAATGAGGGCGGGGAGGGCGAGTTTCATGGTGTGCGCGTATACGGGTTGGGGACGATGGTGTTTTGATGCGGTGGAGAGGATGTGCTGTGCTCAGTGAAGGGTTATGAACGGGGATTTATACGCAAAGGCTCTGGGCGCGCGACGTTTGTGTGGTGCTCGGTTCATTTTGGTGCGATGTCGTTTTGCTGCAGGTCTTACTCATAAAGCAGGATCACCGTCAGTGGCTGGTGGACAATTACGGATACGTATAACATTGTGCTTACATCTGTTGGAAATTGAGGTTATCCTTTGGCCTAGCTGACATCCATCCCGCGGGATGGCTGTTGACTAAGCGATCAAATGACTGTCAAAGACAAAAGCTTTCCTTTCGTCGCGTCTGTAGCTAGCCTTAACCAACTCAGAATCATCCTCACTGTCATTACCGTCCTCGTCATTTACTTGCACACAACGTGATCTTTTATCTTCTCCAACAGCATCCCGGCAGTGGCTCGGGGAGGGCAGTGCTTATCGAGCTCATGGACCCTGGCCTGGAAGCAGGGATACATAAGCAACCCTTGGTGGTGGTTCAGCGTCGTCTATTTGCTGGCTTTATATTGCAGCTATTTCAGTCTAATATCCTCACCGTCTCTGCTGCAGATGGAGATAGTAACACAAAGAGAGAAATGACGCTTTACATACATGTGATGTTGTACCCCACCTACATTCGAGACGCAGATAAATAGGTGAGAGCGGCCAAACAAGGAAAACAGATAATTCCCAAATAGTCTAATCATGCCTTTTCCGATATCTACCTGAAAAGCGCTACAAAATATAACCGCCCGTCCTCCGAACTCGTGAAAGGGGCCCAACCAACAGAGCCCAGACCCCATCAGTAAGGCTGTACCGTAACCGCCAACCTCTGGCACAAATAATCCCCACTCAAAATCGGCTCCCACTTCCTCGGGTTCCCCTCCCCCCACGTCCCCGGCAACGCACTAATCATCTTTTTAAAATTCGGATTGCAGAAATACGCTATCGAATACCGCTCCGGATACTCCCCCTCGCTATCATCATCACGCGTGGGTTGCACAACGCGGTGCATGGTCGATTTTATCAGCCCGTTTGACCACCGCGCGAGCAGGTCCCCAGCGTTCACGATCACGGTGTCGGGGATAGGGGTCGCGGGGATAAAGGTCCCGGTTGGGGTTTGGACTTCGAGGCCCCCGATAGAGTCTTGGAAGAGGAGGGTGATGGAGCCGAACTACATCATACTATTAAAATCCAGACCATCTCCACCTTTGCGGAGCGGGGGGGAGAAGGGGGGGACTCACATCACAATGCGCACCTGCCCTGACCTGATCCTGGTTTTCCCTGAACACTTTCTTGCTCACAGCGGGGTAGTGCAGCAGTCGGAGCGTGTTATCCCCACCATCTGTATACTCATCGAAATAGCCCGTCTCGTACCCCAGCCCAAGGCCAATGGCACGCATGATCTCGATATGCAGCCCCTTACACTTGTTCCAGAACACCAGGATGTCAGATTTGAACTCTGGATCCTTAGGCCATTGGTTCGTGCGCCCAGGCTCGCCTTCGCGCCCAAAATCGATGGTTTCTTTTAGGTCGGGGATTTGGGCGCGGAGGGTGTCGACGTCCTTCGTCGTGGTGAGATTCGTGACTTTCTCCCGTCCAGGGCGCATGTATCCACTACCCCCCATCTCGTTAGCACACAGACCTAGCTGAGGTCCAGTTCCATCGGACTTCCAAGAACTCACCGGTTCGAGGCGGGGTTATCCCACGAGAGGGACTCCTTCTCCTCCATCGTGCTCTCGGTGAAGAATTTCTTCGACTGTGCGAAAGCGCTCTTGATCGAGCTGTCAGGGAGGCCGTGGTTCGAAAGGTAGACGAATCCGGCTGTCTTGAACGCGTCGACTACGGCTTCCGCGCAGGCTGTCGCGGTTTCGGGGGAGGTGGGGTGGAGGAAGGATGAGAAGTCGATTACCTGGGGAGGGTTAGTTTAGCTTCTGTGGGCGCGGTGGGGACTTGTCGGGGGTTTGCGGGTATGGGAGGGCAGGACTTACGGGGATGGAGAAAGGCTTGTCGCCATTTTGGACGGCGCCGTTGGTTGCCGCCATTGGGATTTCTGTGAGCCAGCTAGGTGATATGACGGGCTAGTAATGGAGTGGTGAAGATTGTCGCTCTATTCTGACCAACTGGGGGTGTGGTGCGGATGTTTGAAGGGTCTTTATAAGAAAATTCATGTCGACGTTGTATCGTGGGGTTGTGGTGGGGCAAGCCGGGAGGTCGGAAGCGCCCGATGAATCGCACGTGGGATGAGGCTTTGTGAAAGGCACCGCCAAGGCTGAATGTGCCTGCACAATTAGCGACATAATTCTATGCACGGCGTCGGGAAACATTGCACGAATTGGGAGAGACAAGATATGCCTTGTTGATAAGGCAGCTTGCTCGTGATTAGTGACATGGCGAAAACGGAATATAGGTCGAGGGAGCGATGAAATACCTGATTAATATTCAAATATAAATTACCTCTTTTTGTCTTCTAAGTATTTAAAAAGAAGCCAGTTTTGCGGAAGCGGGGCATGGAGTATATGGCGAGGGAGATGTAAATCACATGACCTACTAGTTTGTCTATGGTGTACGGAGAACTTCGTATACGCAGGCATGAAAAAGCGAACGAACTGAGCACGGCAGATTTTACGGGGATAGAGGAAGGAGGCCGTGCTGTGCCTCTCTCTACTGCTTAGACAGGCAGCCGCATAAGTACTCCGTAATCTCGCCCGACCGGATTAGGTCTGCTCATTTATTTTCGGCCCCCAAATTTTATCGTACCGTTCACTTGTGACGGCTCACAGACCCTCTCGCCAACAAAGAAAAGCCCGCAGCGAAAAAAACTGCAGGATTATCTGCAGGCAACCAAGGAGGCCGCGCAAAGCGCATGGGAAAGGCGAATACTCGTGCTTTGGTAAAGCCACCCTCGACACTTTTCGTACAATGCAGCCTAAAATTCTATGCAAGTTTCCTATTGTCATTCCGTTGATTATCAGATCGCACGCTGATTTACCAGATCCCCGTTCAACTGCTCCTGCATGTTTCTTTGTCATACCCATGCGAGGCGTTGCTCCTGAGACATAAGCCCCCTCACCTGCGACTTCTGGGCTAACTGGCACGTCACACCCCTAACCAAAATAATCCGCTTGCGCACGTCCTCCCGCCTGCCGCGCCCAGACTTGATGTTGTTAGAATAGACTAACTAATACTCTGCATCCAGCTAAGAAGTAGGTGGCCGACCTCGCCGGGGTAGGTAGGCTATGTATAAGGTTCCGCCCCAAGTCAGCCTTGCCCTCCACGCTCGCTGTTCAACCTCGCACCGGAGACCGTTACGTTTCGCAACTACGCAGAAATGTCGCCACTGAAGGAAAAGTGACGGCGCAACTCCGCGGGCCTGCAGGAGGTAGTGCGTCATGGCCGAGCTAGCGCTGCTAATCGGCCTGGCGGCCTCGCTCGTCACCCTTCTCGATCTCACGCAGAAGGCAGCAGGGCGTCTCCGACGGCTCTCCAAGGCTCTGCCAGACCTGCAGGCGAAAATCGTTTCGTTGGCGGAGGAGACGGAATTGCTTCTCGAAGTGCTGACTTCTCTGCAAGCCGAAAGTCGACGTCTCGGCAATGACCCGAATGGTAACAGCGGGATAACCCAAAAATCTATAGAGAGAGGGGAGAGGTTGATCAAGAGTGTGCGGAAGACGATTGAGGATCTGGAGGGGATATGCGACCGCTTGACGAGTCAGGAGGGTGTGGCGAGGCTGGGTGCCGCGTGGAAGCTTGTAGGGAGTAAGGAGCTAGTGAAGGAGATTGAGGAGATGCACCGCCGGCTCGCGGGGGAGAAGGGGAATCTAGTGTTGGAGATGGGCCGGTTGTCCCGGGAGACGGCGACAAGGTCCCTAGAGTCCCTTGAGGAGGTCAAGGGCGGGGTTGAGCAGGTCCGCAGCGGAGTCGAAATCGTCGATCGCACCATCTCCAAAGTCTCCGGCGAGCTCGGCACTCTAAAGCTCGACATCTCCGCTGTCCACGAGTCTACCAAACGCGTCGCCGACGCACACGAAGCGACCATCGAACTACACGAGAAGAGCCACGAGTTGCATGAAAAGACCCACGAACTCCACGAGAAATCCCACGAGACCATCGTTGACCTCCACCAGGATATTCGACAGCTCCCTCACGAAATCCTCCTCCAACTCACCCGACACCCAACGCTCCTCCGCCAACACCTCGACGCTGCCGAAGCCTGCACTCCAACCTCCCCAGGGTCAACTCGCATGTCCCGGGCCGCAGTCTACGGAGCCAAGCCCTTGGACCGCAACATTGCCCGCCGCTACTGCAGCCGCTCCTGCCCGTGCGTCTGCCATGAAAAAACGACCTTCCCCACCCTAGGCGGGCTAAAACTCACCTCCTCCGGCCTCCTCTCCACCGTCACACGAACCTGCACCGTCCCCACCTGTCGCCCTGCGAGGCTCGCCAATGTCGAGCTATCCTACTTCCCGAGGGGATGGCTCAACTTGGCGCTGCAGGCGAGTTTTAGCCTTGATTTTGGAGCGGGGGGTGTGAGTATCGCGCCGATGTTGAAGCTAAGGAGGATACTAGCGTGGGATGCGCCGATTTTTGTGGCGGCGAGGAAGGGGGATCTCGCGACGGTTAAGGAGCTAATTGAAACGGGGGAGGCGGGGGTGGGGGATAGCGACGATATCGGGTGGACAGCTTTACACGTTAGTGGTTTTAGTCCTTGGCAAGGCAGAAGGGGGGCTAATGACTGACATGTTGTGTAGTGCGCAGCAGACAACGACAACCTCGAAGTAGCCAAATACCTCACCAAGCACGGCGGCGACGTCAATGCTGTCACGGTCTACAACGAATCCCCCACGACCCTCGCTCTCCGACACATCTCCTCCGGCTCCACAACGCTCGGTTCCATCGTCCGCTTCTTCTTCGATGAAGGCTTCGGCCTCTCCCACGACTCCAACCTCTCCGCCATGTCCGCCTATGCCGACCTAAGCAACATCCTCGAATCGCACATCCGCCTTACCCACACCAAGATAAATTCGCAAAAGGACGTCGAATTCAAATACGAATTTGGCTGCACCGCTCTCATGATCGCCATCGTCCTTGAAGACGACCGGCGAGCAAACGAGATCTTAGCTAAGGGAGCCGACGTCCGCGCACTCAACGAATGGGGCCAAACACCCCTCCACCTCGCCGCGCGAAAAGGGTTCCTCCTCCGACAACTGCTCGAAACGCAAGCGGTCCTCGACATCAACACCCCAGACAACTTCAACCAAACTCCCCTTATCACTGCGGCGAGGAATACGTGTTTACCAGCTGTCGATACCCTTCTGAAATACTTCCCTGATACCCTCGCTAAATCTACTGGCACGGGCTACGCAGCGCTTCATTGGGCCGTCCTAGCCAACCGGCCAGATATCGTCGGCACGCTGCTGGGCTATGATGACTCCCCCTCGCATCTCGAAGCTGTGGGGTGGTTAGGCCGTACGCCCCTCCTCGACGCCGTGGAAGCCGGGTACCCGGAAGTGCTGAGAGTACTGTTAGCCAAGGGGGCAAACGCCCTCGCGCGAGACGCGGAGGGTAATTCTGGGCTTCACATCGCGAAGGACGACGAATGCGCGGACGTGCTTGTGCGCGCGGGGCTGAACGTGGATATTCGTGGTGCCAGACTACGCACCCCTGTTATGGCTGCGACGATGAGGCAGGATCGTGGAATGGTGGAGTGGTTTGTAAGTCGAGGTTGTAACCTGAGCTTGCAGGACCAGAATGGGTGGTCGGTCCTGCATTATGCGCAGCAGCCTGTCGTTAATTCTTCGGACCCGGGGCATGGGGGGGCCTTTTGGAGGGAGGCGGAGGGCGTAAGTCGGTTGTGTGTGGAAAGGGGGGCTGAAGTGCATAAGGGGGATTACTGCGTCTGTCAGTGTTCGAGGTATGGGTGTACAGCGACGACGGTGGCGGTGCAGAGTGGGAGTTTAAGGAGTTGGATGGGGGTTGTGGAGGCGGCAGGGGGCCAGGAGGCGATGGCAAGGGCGAGGGAAGAGATCGAGAAGTTTAGGGCGTTTGTAAGGACCGGGTTGAGGCATACGTGCTGTCAGGGGAGTTTATTTGTCCAGCCGTATACGCAGGTTAGGGGCGGTTATTTGAGCGGGGTTTGTACGGAGGAGAATGATGAGGAAGAAGAGGATGTTTTTCACGAAGCGCAGGAATGTGAGTCGGATATGACACTTTTGAGCCTTCATGCTTGGCTGGGGCTAAGAAGCTAACACTGTGGGTTCGCAGATCAGGAGCCGTTGCAAAGTCAGTTAGATTTGGAGCAGGATAAGAGAATTGCTGAGATTTCTCGTAAGTTTCAATTCCATCTTTCCCGTTACCCTCGCGAATATTTGCCTACCAGCGTTGATTCTCCAGGTGGCGGATGCCAAACAATCCTTCTCTCCAACAAAGACAAGAGGCTACGAGTCGACGTTAAATCTTTGGTCGCTTTCAAGGACTGGGAGGTTCTGATCGATGTCTGAATGGGTATCGATCTGTGTTTCTGAGAAATCGCGGCCAGTACGTGGGGATGGGTTGGCATCGCTAACAGGGGGTTTTATAACCGGGTTGGGGCTTGGAGCTTGGGGGAAGATAATAATACCCTTAGCTATTAGGCTGATTTTCCGGTAGACAGGAGTACAGCTACGTCATGTTGAGTTAGACAGGATACCCAACGCCTGGGCGAACTGTTGATCAATAATCAAGTGTTTATAGGGTATATCTCTTTCGCGGAGTGATTTCGCCATTGGTTATTAACGAAATGAATTAAATGAGTTGATAAACTAGAAAGTTATGATCACGTGACTCACACTGGCGCAAAAGAATATTGAGACGCTCCCCAAGATATCCTTTTTGGCTTTAATATCACTAGAAATTTTCGATGGTCGTAAATTTCCATTATTCAGAAGTAGACCTATCTCATATATGACATGGTTTTGGTTTGGAGAATAGAAGATATTGCTTGCTGTATCAGAATCGCTGCGGCGGAGGAATGGTTGCGATCACGAATTTGGGCTTGGATAAGCGTGGTGTGGAAAACATCATACATTCGCTCAGCCTTGCGCATGAGGCTGAAGGCTTCACTTATGAGAGTTCCTGTGTCGCCCGTGTAACAACATCCTTGATCCCGTTCTACATCACTACACGTACTGATTGTTGGAGGTTATGCTTCGTTAGGGAGCAGAATTGCGGCTTCGGGAGTAGAACGAATAGATTCAATTGCTTGCTATATAGATCAACTACATACGAATTGGGCCTACTTATAGATGGCCATTCCACGGCCGTGTCGTCAATACCGAGGTTCATCGGTCTCGCCGAGAACCTCAACACCATACCAGCTGAGGTGGCGTTCCGCCACTCAGCTGCTCAGGGGTACTCCCATGGCCGTTCCAACTGACCAGGGATGCTCTAGCACCGGCGGCAAGGCATATCACAACACTGATCGCGATTATGCTACGAGAATTACCCGCTCCATCGGCAACCATCCTCACACTCTCAGCTCTTGCGATGGCCCAGAACATGGCCGCGAGGAATACAGCCGCGGGCGAGGAGCGTGTCGGTTGGGTGCCACGAAGCAGCGGTAGAAGCACGTTGGGCATCATCTGGAGCTGTGCAGTGGTACTATTGGTGTGTACCTGGAAGTGCGTCCATTTGAACAATCCGAGTATCGATGAAAGCGAAGCGGGATGGCACAAGTGGGGTCCCATACCACTATGGCCAGAGCGGCTGTTGCAACGGAAATGGCTCCGGAAACTCATGTGGATGGGTATCAAAGTCATCGCGCCTGAATTAGGCGTCGGTACGGCCATGCAGCAGTACGTTGCTTGCAAACGCTCTTGCCGATGTGTGAACGAGAGAGGCGGCGGCTTTAGGGAAAAGTGGACCTGGCTCATGCCTTCTACGCCAATATGGGTGGATTTGCCATACGCTTTCAGAATTCGCTGCAAGCATCACAGCAGCCTTTGCCTCTTTGGGGGGGGCATCTGAGCGTCTCGAGAGACCTCGCTCCCCAACTGATTCCGGGCAGGGGACAGCTCTGACCGAAGAGTCTCATACTCCTGCCCCGGTTCCTGAGGAGCTGTCTCTGCCGTCTTGGGTTCCAAGTTTCAAGCCTGCCCCTCGAAGGCTAAGTAGGGGAGTGGCGTAAGTGTACAACCGACGTAAGTGTACAAATTGTTACGTACGATTCGCGAATGGAGTGCCTTCGCGAATGGTATTGACGTTCGCGAAGAATGCTTAAATTCGTGAAGC
>JAJDMX020000401.1:0-33491 GCA_022345685.2 Nothomitra cinnamomea | reverse complement strand
GGTGGGGGGGGGGGGAGGGTGAGGCGGTAGATGGTGTACGCTGCTGTCAAGGCCGTGAGCAGGAGGAGGGTCGGGCGGAGGAGGGAGGAACGGAGCAGGGTGGGGGCTGTGCCTGTTGTTGTTGTTGTTGGGGGTGTGGTTGAGGACATGGTGGGGTTGTGAGTATGGGACTGGGTGGGTGGGTGTGGATGTCTGGCGGTGCAGGCTCAGAGGCAAGAGAGGGCACGCACGCGCGCACTCGGTGACACGGTTTTTTCAGTACGGTGGTAGATAGGTTGGGGGGGGGGGTTTAGAATCCCATTTCCTCATCCGTCAGCGTTTTGATCGCTATCGTTGTTGTCGTTGTTGTCGTTGTTGTCGTTGCTGACTCCTGCTCGTTCGTTGTATATTCCCTCCGTAGCAGCTCCAAAGGCTCTCAGCGAAAGGCATCCGAGTCCCAGCGTTTTTCTTTCCAAGGTTTCGAACCAAAGCTTGTCCCACCTAACTAGTTAAGCGAACCCACGCTGACTAACTAACTATCCGTTTCGGCAGAGCCTCATCACCTAATCCTTGCTTCTCACGTCAGCCCACCCACACGTCATTGTCCCTCCTCTCCCCGCGCTGCCTCGGAAATTCCTTGGAGTCAGCGATGTCAGCGGAGGAAGGTCGCGGGCAAAATTGTGCGGGACGATCTCGTAAACAAGCCTTTTCGGGGGACAGAATTTGCACGTTGCGCGATAACCCTGTGAGGAATAAGAAATTCCGGTAATGGGGTTTCGCCACCGTTCTTGAAGGTTTGTTCAGGGTAGGGTAAACTATTGAGTAAGCGGCCGTTCACTTTCAAGATTTCTTGTTGGTGGCGGTGGTGGCGGTGGTGCTGCGTTCCCCGCGTCATCCGTAGCACACGGTGGTGACATGCGTAACCTACAGATATATAAGACCATCCAATTCCCCACCTCCTTCCTTTCCGCCACACCACCGCAGTCCCTCCATCCTACCAGTCCCCAGCGCAATCCCAAAAGAGTAAACCAGCGCACAGTTAAACCCACCCGATCCCTTCCCCACGACAAAGAACCCCGAACGGCAGACAATTCAAACCTCCAAACCCACCAAAGAACGCAATGCCAACCCACCACCCAGAATACACCCTCCACCTCCTCCTAACCCACCACCCAACCCCCCTCTTCATCCACGTCTTCCTCTCCCCCACCTTCCCTCCCCGCGACGAAGCCATCGACTTCTCCCTCCCCATCGACACCGCCAAGGTCCCCGAGTGGGTCGGCCAGGTGTATGTCATGCCATCCGGTGGTGGGGACAGCGGATACGGGAGCATCGCCATGCCCCGGGAGCGAGGGGACGGCGAAAGGGAGACGGAGAATGGCGATAGGGGGAAGGAGGAGGAAGATGCCGAAGAGGCGGAGAAGGCGAGAGAGAAGGCGGAGGGTGGGGTTACGGGGCAGGCCTATACGGAGTCCCCGACAACATATCACCACTGCTCGCACCACCACCCACACCGAGAAGAACACCCCACGAACGGGCACACCCCGGCCTTCAAACCGAAAACCCGAACGGCACTCCCGCTCACTACTCCGCTGTTGAGGCGTCTCCCAGATCTTTACACGCTCCCGACGAGAGAGGTAAGGGAGTATCTGGGGAAAAACTTGCATCTGGTTTTTGTAAAGGAGGACATCGAACATCGTGGGGAAGTCCTGCCCTCGGACGAAGCGAAGCAGCTAGCACGAGCGTGGGTCGTCCGGCAGGAGATCGATGAGGGTGTGTGGGGGGGTGGGAGGGTGAGGGGGAGTGAGGTTGTTTGGGGGGAGGGTCTTGGGAAGTAGGCCGCGCTGGGGGGAGGAGGGTGTGGGGGGCTCACCTGGGAATTAAAATACGGTGAAAAGGTTGGGGGAAATGGCGGGACGGGTGTTGTGCTATACCCATGACGCCGTGACATCGAATAGGGAATTTGGGTTATTTCCTTCTCTTTTGTATGTATAGGGCGCACGGGAGGACCGGGATGGGTTTTCCATCTTTTGGGTTGGGCGAGGGGGGGGATTCGTATTGCTATTATTCCGCGACGATTTTTCTCCGGGTTTCTTCCCGTGCCCTATCGTGTGCCCGTATCGAGACTGGAACCGTGGCGAACTAGGTATCTCACGATAGCCCCCCCAATATAATTGACAGAAACGACCACAGAGCCCACTCGAGCAGTTTACCTATTGCGTGCGGTGGATAGAAGAACTTTATGTGGATGGAATGGATAAAACCAACAGCTGGTCCATTGTCGAGGATGTGAAAGTATATATGCCCACTCATGTCCCCCTTCGAGGTGTGAAGACTCCTACCACAATATTATACAATTTTCTCTAAAAATCACAACGCCCCTTACCTCCCCTAATCCCAATATTTAATAACCCCATCCAACCCCCCCGTAACAACCTTACTCGTCTCCTGCGGATGCCACCTCACACAAACAACCGGCCCATCACTCGCCTGAATCTTATGCCACATCTTACACGTCTTCCAATCCCAGAAGCAGACCCAACCCCCACTATCCCCCGATACGACAAACTGCCCATCCGGTGAGATGTCCAGATCGATAGCGTAACCCGCATTGTTATGTCCTCTAAACGCTTTCTTACGGTTCTGTCGGAATCGGTCCGTCGCGGCGTAGACGACGATTTGGTTATCTGCGGATTGGAAGGCGACGTGTTTTCCGGACGGGTGGAGGGCCGAGCGGACCATGGAGTACATGTATGGCTCTGCGATGAATTTGATGGGGACGGGGATACCGTATTCCCATGCGCGGAGTGATTTGTCGTCGGATGTAGTGATGAAGCGTCTTGCGTCGTCGACAAAGGTTATCGTGTTTACAGGGCCGAGATGGTAATCGTATTCCTGGACCTGCTCGCCAGTGCGGGTGTCGAATTGGATGATTTTCTTGTCGGACATGCCGGCTAGGAATTCGTGGTGGAGTTGTGGGGAAGGGTTGAAGCGGATCACGTGGGGGATTTTTCCGGTGCTGAACCGGGAGATGCATTTCCCGTATTCGGTGTCCCAGAGTTTGATTTGGCGGTCGTAAGAGGCGGAGAGGAATTGGGTTCCGCCGTTGTTGAAGGTTATGTCTGATACGGATTTGCTGTGGCCGTTGTAGGTTCGGAGGAGTTCTCGGTTGTGGTAGACGTCCCAGATCTTGATCTTGGCGTCGGCGGAGGAGGAAAGGAGGAGGTGGCCCGAGTTGGGGAAGAAGCGGAGTGCGGTGACGGGTTTGGTGTGGTGCTTCCATGTGTGGATTAGCTTCTTGGGGACGTAGTTCTTGGCGCTGCCAACTTCTTTGTGGAGGTCTATGTCGAGGTCCTGAGGGACATGCATGTAGGTTCGGCCTTGGTAGTCGAATTGCTCGGAGCCGTGGAATTCAGTCTGCTCGACACCCGATGTATTGACGTCCAGATATTCCTTGCCAGCCTTATCGATAATAGGATTACTCGGTGGAGCGACGACCTCCTCTTCAAATTCCTCATCGCTTGCCAGCGCCTCCCCAGCCATAACTTCCTCATCCTCCATTGCTCGCTCATCAACTTCATACTTTGCCCAAGGGCCTTTATACGCCCCTTCCCCATCCACGATCCCTGGATCCCCTTTCTTCTGCCTCTTCCTCCTCAACGCCTCCACCTCTTCCCTCGACGGCCGCATCTGAACGACATCCTTCCCTCCAAACCTCCTCGCAGCGTCCATATCCCCTACAAACGCTCCGTTTAAACTTGGATCCCTTGTATACCCCCGACTCTGAAACGTCCGATGTTGCGCCACAAACGTGGCATCGCTCACCGCCGCCTCCTCCGCGTAGCCCGTCAAGACGTTTTTCCTCTTCAGAGCATTGCCTTCACTACTTTTAAACGGGTTCGCGGGTCCCTGTGGTTGTCGCGCTAGGTCCTCGTAGGGGACGTTGTAGGATAACGATGTGTCGGTGGGTTTAGCTAGCATCATTTGCAGCCGCATTGGGTCCTATTGAGGTGTTAGTTTGGGGGGGTTGTGGATAAAAGGGGTGTAGGACCAAACCTCTAATGAAACATCTGGTGCGGCGACGACTTGGGTTGCGGTTGTGAAGGTGGAGGTAGATGGGCCAGAAGTGTCTTCATCGCTAGAGTCGTAGGCTGTGCCGAGGAGCGAAGCCATTGTGAAGGCACAATAGAATTTCTCTCTGGAAGAGTCGCGGTTTTATGTTGTATTTAGTATGTTGTTGACCTGGAACGTCTCTCGCGAAAAAAGTTAAGCCTCAGTTAATATTCAATACCAGCACGTGACAGGCTATACAATCTGATAGATGATTAGATATCAATGTTCAGTCTCCACGTTTCTCCTTACATACTCAAGTGCAGATATAGAGAATCATTTGATTTGAGTGGTATAAAGTTTCATCGCGAATATTACAGCCCTCCATCTAGAAGAGAGATGTACCATCATAGCTCAACCGTAATCAGACGCTCCCCCGAGACCCATGAGAGAACAACAATACACTTGTCCAACGACGACATCACTATCTACGCGTAGCTGCATTATCATTCTACTGCCTTGAACCATCTCCTTCATTTCCATCCTTTCCCATTTCCTACAATCCACCACTTTGAACAAAAACGAAAAAAGGCGACCCCGCCCCGACAGCCCAAGAGCATTATGGCAAGGTGTCAAGCTGACGACTCCTCAACCATTTCACTCCACGAGGTCAGATAATTAAGAGTACCCACCCTCACGCATGCTCTTGCCTGCCTCTTGTCGCAGTCAATGAGCCTCATCACGGATGAGGGCGACGATCATGCTATAGAGGTAGAAAAAGAACATGACGAGGTGAAAGCCCAGTTTGATGAATGACTCCTGCAAGACGAATTCGTGTTAGTAGGAGCTACCGAAATAAAAAGGGAAGTCAGGAGACTATTGGAAGCTCACCTTCTTGTGAACGTTCAATTTCCTGAAAATCTCAGTGGCATCCAAAAGATGGGCATTATCAGTGATCCTGTCCAAGCCGTTAGCATAGATACCGAGCATTATTGCAGTTGCAGCCCCTCCAAAAACAACAGTGTCTAAAATCAAAGCGATTGCACATACTTCTTGATGTTGAATGCTAAAAGAGGTAGGTTGAGGATGAATGCGAGCCAGTATCCGTTAATGAGGAAGAGAACTGTCAGGAAGCCTTGAACAGCGGCTTCCGGTATAATATACGTGTTTAACCTGTTACAGAGATCGATAGGATTTATGTAGTCACTAAGATCGGCACGCCATAAAGAGTTAGTAAATCTGTCTTCGAATGCAAAACGTAGTTCCTCTGAGATAGCGACCGTGATTCCTTCATCAGGCATTTGTGTTCCGCCTGCACATCTGCTAGCTGCCGTCGTCTGTGACTCACAATCATGTGCCAGCCTAGCCAGCATACTTACGAAGCTGTCACAACAAGATTCGAAAGAAATCATAACCACTCACCACTCCAGATCACTGTACATGATCGTAAAAAACACCTGCAGAAACAGATTGACTGCATTCACAACCACCGCGAACAGGTAGAGCCATGCTTCACCCGACATGATGAACAACCTCGCTATGCGCTCCCACCCGCTACTTGTCTATCGAAAGCCGCGCAAGCCGTACCTCGAACAAGAACGAAATACTCGTTAGCCCGTTATATTCCGCTTAACGAAGTTAACAATACACGTAGCTCGTAACGTCGTATTTACGTGTTATTGCGTTCGTCGATAAGACTAGGGGATGCTTGGTAGGTATCTCTTTGCGAGGCGTTTCTTGGTTGTCTCAAATATTTGGTTGCGTCCTGGGCCGTGGAATTAGGGCGGCGGCAGTGTTGGTTGAGCCTCGCACGTAATCCCGGTTTTTGCCCCGCGTATCAGTCGATGAACAGAACCGATTAAGGAGGAATCTGCTATGATAGAGCGATCGACAGATAAATGAAGCAAACTGGATACGTGAGAAGGCGTATGCGGAGAGTCTAGGCGGGGAGAGCGGCAGATGGTGAGATACAGAGACGAGGAAAGGATGCTTGTGAAGACTGCTCGAAAACCGGACGGCTGGGGGAACGCCGTTAACGAGTTTAGCGAGTTCGCTTACGGCTACCGGTGCGGCCTAGTCTGGTGCCGAGCCTCACATGATTTATCATGACTGGAGCTGTATTGAAAACATATTTGTTAAACATTCATTGGCATGGTAGTTCTATGGAGTACAAACATCGCTCCTCCGTAGAGACGGCCTATCAAACATCCAGGAAAATTATCAAATGATATCATGAAAAGCCAACCTATCTCAGGAACTCCGCCGTAAAAATAAGCAAAACTTTTTTATGCAGCAGCGGTCGCAGTACTTTCCGAAGCAACAGTAGTGTCTATTGTCCCAGCAGTTGTTTCTTGCTTATCTGCGCTACCGGCTAAACTGGGAATAGGAACCGGGCCGCCAGGCGAATCAGGAAACCTAGCTGTAAGGACTTCAACCCCGTCTTCCGTCACCAGAAGGGTATGTTCTAGCAAAAAATATCATGTCAGCCTTCCTTTTTACAAGGATAGCGGATCAAAAAGAAAACTTACCAAACTGTGCTGTCCGTGACCCATCCGTGGTAACACTGGTCCAATCATCTGGCCATGTCTTGTCCTTGTATGTGCCCAAGGCAATCATAGGTTCAATCGTGAAACACACTCCCGGCTTGGCTTTGCCTACAGCCTTGTTCTTTGCATAATGTGGCACATTCGGCGCGCAGTGAAACAATTGGTTGATGCCATGACCACAATATGTCTTGATGACACTGCAGCCCCTCTCCCTTGCTAGCTTCTCGATGACCCTACCCGGATCGCGGAAAAGCATTTCAGGTTTAACAATCTTGATTGCTTCGTCTAAACAGTCTCGCGCGGCCTCGACCACCCGTATTGAGTCTGCATCAGCTAAAGCTTTAGGACCGATGTAGTATGTCTCGTTTAGGTCTCCATGGAATCCCTCGTGGTAAAGTGTGACATCAATGTTGAGAATATCTCCGTCCTGAAGAGGACGTTGGTCTGGAATCCCATGACAGATGACCTCGTTCGGAGATGTGCAGACAGATTTAGGGAAGTTGTAATAATTCAGAGGCGACGGATAAGACTAAATTCGATACCATCAATACAGCGGACAAACACGGTATTTAAGTGACGATTTCGGGCGCAACTCACGTTTCTCTCTAGACAAGCTCTGTGCACTACCTCGTCTATATAGTCGGTAGTGACCCCAGGCTTTGCTTCCCGCGCTGCAATATCGAGAACCTCTCTAGCCAGCCTGCAAACCTTGCGCATGCCCTCTTGTTCTTTCGGAGTGAGGACTGTGATTTTATTGCGGCCAACAAAAACTTGCTCTGATTTAGGTATCCCGGTAACAGCGTAATCTGGCCATGGTATCGACTTTGGCACTTCTCGTTTCTTTGAAAGCGGGTAGGCTGGTCGTAGAGGGCCAGTAAAGGCAAACGTAGGGAACGGATTTACATGACCGGTGTCTGGGTCGGGTTTAGCGACTACCTTCGGAGCGAATAAAGAGCTGAGAGGATTACTTGAAGTCTTATGTACGGACTTGTGCTGGCTCTGTAGTCCGCAAAACCTGTCAGTCTGGGCGCCTAATTTACGGTTTGCTCTGTAGTGTGAAGCTTACCCAGCTTCTCTTAAAGCAGTCCTGCGAGCAGAAATAGCTCTCCTTCCCTATCTTGAGACATGTTGGGCACTGCAATGTCCCTGCGTCATTTTCGCAGTCCAACCCGATGCACTTCCACTGCTTTGGCGTTTCTGTCGCCATAGTGTGGGGTTGGTGAACAATCGAGAGACCACGGGATCTTCCGAAGGATTTTCAACGCTGAATCGCGTATCGCGTCCATCTTGCTCTCAGTTGCGGCTATCGAACGCATAAGCGATTCAGCCGCGCATAGTCCGTACATACCTCACTTTTGGCCAGATGTACCAACATCAACAACATTCTTCGCTGCTCCGTATCAAGTGAATATTCACATAGCTAGCCATACGCACCACTAGGTATCAAATAATGATCCGGAGGCAAAGATAGGAATATCAGTGCCGTAGCAATGGCGCGTCCTATAGCCTCTTTCCCCCTCTTTTTACTCCTCCGGAATGTCATTCTCCTTATACTTCCCCTAGCTAGAGCCTACAGCACTCTATCGGACGAATCTCTAAAGAAACTCCCAGGCCCAGGAAACGACTTTAACATCCACCACAGCCTACTCCTCTCACCAATCCTAATACCTCGAGTCCCAGGAACCCCTGGATCTACTGCGGTGCTGAACCACTTTGTCAATTTCTTCAAGACAAACTTACCACAATGGGACCTCCAATTCCAAAACTCAACTTCCAAGACCCCAACGAGCGGTGGCAAAGAGATCCACTTTGTAAATCTCATCGCGACACGAGATCCACCATGGGCGCGGCCAGGAGAAGTCGGCCGACTGACCCTCGTTGCGCATTATGATAGTAAGCTCGAACCGAAGGGATTTATCGGAGCAACGGACAGCGCAGCACCATGCGCGATGCTTATGCACATTGCCCGAAGCATCGATGAAGCCCTGACTAAGAAATGGGCGGCAATGTCCGCCCAAGGATCAGGGAAACCGGGCTTCGACGGCCCTGAAGATGACAAAGGGGTCCAAATCCTCTTCCTCGACGGCGAGGAAGCCTTTAAATCATGGACATCCACAGACTCCCTCTACGGCGCAAGGTAAAACAAACCCCCGCCCAGATATCCCCTAAATAAACTCTAAGCCCTCCTAACCCCGGTTGCCCTACCAGGTCTCTCGCCGCAGAATGGGAACAAACCCCTCACCCTGCCCTCTCCACCTACCGCACAGCCCTCTCAAGTATATCCCTCTTCCTCCTCCTCGACCTCCTCGGCGCCAAAGACCCACACGTCCCCTCCTACTTCCGCACAACCCACTGGGCTTACGTCCACCTTTGCACCCTTGAATCCCGCCTGCGAAGCCTAGGCCTTTTCAAATCCAGTCCCAACCACCCCACCCGCCTAGCTCGCCGCCTCGCCGCCCACAAGGAAAGGAAGAAAACCACACCTTTCAAAGCAAAACGAAATGAGCCTGCCTTCCTTACAGACGCTAAGAAACAGGCACACGCGGGAACGTGGCACGCGGGTGGTATTCTGGATGATCATATCCCGTTCCTGCAGAGGGGGGTAGATGTCTTGCATATGATCCCGACGCCGTTTCCACGGGTGTGGCATGAGATGGAGGATGATGGTGAGCATTTGGACCTCGACACTGTAGAAGACTGGACGAGGCTATTCATGAGTTTTGTGGGGGAGTGGATGGAGCTAGAGGGTTATTTCCCTGGTGACGGGAAGAGGACGGAAGACAGTAAGGGCAGGAAGAGGGATGTTAGTAGTAAGACGGAGTTGTGAGTGTGCCACCCTTTCCTGTAGGTTTGCTTATTTTTCTTTTTGAGTAAGTTGGGCTGTGGGAGAGCTTAGTTAACGGATGTGCGTGATAGGCTAGACAATCGGTAACCGGTAGCTGAATCGACGCGGATGGGAGAGTTTTCTTTACTTCGGAGTTGGAGTTCCAGACTGGGTATGGTATTTTTGCACTTCGTCCTATTTCTCTCCCTAATGGGCTGGCTTTCTGTCCATCTGGCTTTTGGTTGACATCGCTCAATGCCCACCGTCCCACGAGTAGAATCTAGTACGGCTTTTGCTTCTGAGCCTCTGATGACGCGTGGTTCGAAGACGCTTTTGAGGATTGGTGATACACCGACGTCTTGCATGGGCTTAACCTAGGAATCAGAAATGATGATAACTTCGGCCGACTGGCTTCCGTGGTAATGTGTTTGCTCGCTTCGATGTCTGAAAAGCTATGGCTACCTATGCTATGTATTTTATACTATGCTAGTTTTGATACCGATACTGGGGACGCAAAAGTTATTCTCTCCCCTGAAGCTAGAAGAGGATCCAAGTCCTTCCTCAGGAACATACAAACCCCAAGCCCCTATTCTCCGCAAGTTCCAAGACTCGAGACTAAAGCATCACAACACCAACTCCACTCCCACCTTTCTCGTCAATCTGGTTCTTTGCATCCACGCCCCCAGGTATAGGCGCCGTACGATAGTTATACAGATAGTAGTGTAGCTGTCCGTCTCCAGCACCGAACTTTTGCTGCTCGAGGAAGAGGCCGTTGTCTAGGAGAGTTAGGGCATTGAAGACGTCAAAGTTGAGCTAAACTACCCGTTAGCCATCCATCGAGCAGCAGAGAATGGTAAACGAAAGGAGAAGAATGACCTACACGTTTAGCGAGGATCAGCGCATCGTTTATGAGAGCATTAAGACGGACTTTCAGGGCAGGTTTAAAGTCTACTTCTTTTGATTTCTGGTTTTGAGAGTCAGTGGGAGAGAGGGCTGTCTCAGAGGCGTAGTAGAACAGGTAGGCGGCGCGGATGGTGTCATGCTTTTTATTGCCGATGACTGAGGATTCGAGGCAGTAGAGAGAGAAGAAATCCGTTATTTTGTGAGATTCAGGGTCCTACAGCACGATGTAAGCATTTAGAATAATGAGGCATACTAAGGTGTACAAACGGACCTCGACAACATATGTCCAGACAATTTGCTCCCTTCCAGGAGTATTCCTGTGAAGTAACCAGTGGTCTACTTCCTCTCTGTTGAACTCTGGTGCTAGGTCAAAACGAGCGAGGTATCTAGCAAGGAGATCTTGGACAGCATCAACATCTTTGCTTTCCATATGTCTTAAACCAACCGTTGCCGTGTGACTAGGAAGGTGATATTTTGTGATCTGCCTCGGCTTCGTCGACCGTGCTGGAAGCTGCGAGAAACCGACCTCATAAAGCTTCAACCAGTCTAGACTTCGGTGGAAGTATCTACAAGAGCTAACAGGCTTTGGTAAAACGACACCAGCTGTGTATATTGCCTGAAAGATGCCATGTAGGTAGCATCTTCTCGTTATTTCTTTGATGAGGACGGGCGCGAGGCGTTTCGAACGGAGTTTCTTGTGGATGCAGAGGAAGTTGATTTCGGTGCTGTTTAACACGTTTAAGCGTACGCGAAGTTGGACAGGTACACCAGATATAAAGGCGACCAGTTTCTGTGATGCAGATGCGCGGACGCCTATGTGCCATTCCTTTCTCCACCCCGGCGCTTTTAGAGCCCTACTTGGTCTTAGCCAGTATACTTCTTACGGAGCAAATTTGACCAACCAATCAAGGAATGATGTGGAGTAGTTGAACCGGAACATGGCCTCGTCATCTTCGACATAATGCCCTGTCAGGAGCTCAAATACCTCTTCCAGCTAAATAAACTTTTAGCAAATATGTATGCCGACGCTGCAGCATCGAAGCTCACCTGCTTCTCCTGGGTAAGGTCCATGGTAACCCATTCGAACCCCTCTATTAACGGAGAAGGCTCCTTTGGAACCTGTTCGGGATCGATCATCTTAATCGGGCCTTCCTCACCCTTATTTTGTTCGTCTAAGAACAATCAGTCTCATTGATCCTTCAAATGCCCCTATATCACATACCAAATCTCGGCACAGGTTGTGTCTGCCAGAACTTATACGACGCCATATCCTTTTGGTTCTTTCCACCAATAGCCTACAACCCTCGTCAGTCCCCCGTGCCGCACCCACAAAAACAAAGCATCACCCACCAGCCCAGTCATAAGATCCGCGACATTCAGCTTCCTCGACATATCCTCCGCCTTCTCCCTTCCCATCCCCCTTACCTCGCTCTGCAGTGACGGGTTACTCTTTAGCAAGTTATCCAGTGCCGCACTAGCCAGTCTATTCGAAGACTCTCCCTCCACATTTTCAGCTGTAACTTTCCCTGTAATTGCGGCTTTTATCCGCTTCTTCTTGGATTTCTTCTTCTTGGCTGCCGTCGCGGTGCTCGAAGCCGAGGTACCTTGAGCATCGCCTGTTTCCGCATGCCCCTCCTCGCCAGATTCTTCGTGTTCGGCGGATTCTGAGGGCTTTATGGAAGTTTCTTCGACGCCTTCCTGCAAGACTTCGTCTTGAACTTTCGAATCCGGTAGCTTGGATTGTCCCGACATTTTATGCGGTGTTAGTAGCCGTTTAGATACGTGAATGGAGGGGTTTGGTGGGTTGAAATTGAATGTTTGTGGATGCCTTCGCGTACTAGACCGAAAACGGATAGTTTTATTTGCATGTGTGGAATCACTTTAGAGTTTATTGGGCACGGCATTTCAATACGAGAGAACAAAGGAAACCTACATTTTGTATGTCTGCCAGAGTCTGTATGCTCTGGAATTTATTCGTTAGGACCGTTGAAGACTGGATGGGCAAATGAAGCCTCATGTCCGGGTACACTGCTAGTCTGAGAGGGATCTTCGAAATTGTTAAAGCCGCATTCAAGAGCGACCGATATTGTTTTATTACAGGAGGAACGTATTGGGGGGGGGGGGGATATTTAGGAGACTGGAAGACTGATTTAACAGAGGCAAAGGTACATGAATAAAATAGTTGCACTAGGCATGCTCACGAACATAACCTCCCAAAATATATCTATAAATTAAATGCTCGGAGAACAGCAAGGGAGGCTGACGAGTAAGTCACAAGACGGTTGTGGCCTATGTCCTCGTATCAATTTCTGCCATAGAAAAGGTTGCAGCAATGAGATTTTCCTACCTCCGTGTCTGACAACCTCTTGCCGAATCGTTTTATTCGGAGTATTCCACTTACTCAACCAGCCAGCTTCTCCAAAACTAAACTTTGCCTTCATGTTGTTAACTTGTGTGACGGTCATACCTCCTCCCTGACTTGTTGCATTTGCGGCCGCGTAGAACAGCCTTTCTGAATGCGTCCAGGGTATGTCAAAGTCGTCCTTGGAGTGGATCAAGAAGAGGTTCACATGTTGGCTGGTTCGCACATAGTTGGCAAGTCGGCTCGAAGTGTTCCACTTGTCCTTCATTTGCCCGGCAAACCATTTCTGCAGGACGGGATAGGGTCGTAGTGGCGAGAGGACAGGAAAGTATCCGCCAACACTGTAGGCCAGCATAAGGGTGGATATATCGGAAAATCCAGCGACCAGTATCAGGCCAGCAAAGCTGACTTGCGGATTCCTCGTGGCAAAATGCTCTGCGGCTGCGGTTGCGACAGCTGTTCCTAAGCTCTGTCCAAGGAGCACCATTCTCTCAGGGGGAATCTGTGCAACATTCAATGCCCAATCAACGGTGGCGATTGCGTCCATGATGAGGCCTTGTTCAGTCGGAGAACCAGTGGAATACCCAAACCCTCGGTAATCAATAGTGATAACATGTATCTTATCTGCTGCTCCAGAGGCGATAGCCCTGTATGCGTCTGTGCGCCAGCCCTGACCGACGTGGCCGGCATTCTTTTTCGATTAGACCTTGTGGCGAAGTAATAGGGAGACCGTTAAAGCTTACCCCATGGACTGAGCGATCGTCAGCCGGGGCTGTATTAGTGACAGATGCCTAGCTTACAGTAAATCACCAACCGGCTTTCAGGATCCTTTGTCAACACCTTGAAGGACTCTGATTCCGTATATTCGCGACTGACCCGAAGCCTGCTTGTTAAAGATCCTTCATTCTTGAGATACGCCGCGATAGGCAGGATATGCCACGCGTAAAGGGTTTCTCCATCTAGAGTGCTGATGTTGAATGTGGATATTTGGTTTTCTGAGAAAAAGGTTACAGCTGGCCCCTGCAACATGCGCTATTGGACTACATACTGGCAAAACCAAATTGCTCAGGTTTGCTCAAATCCTGGAAGTATCCTGTATGGAGCTTATGGGAGTACAATGCGCTGCATGTTTCAGCGTATGTCCGAGAACTAGAACGTTGACGAACACCTACTGCCGTTGAACCCATGTGTTGGTCAAAATCAAAAGACAGGCAAAATATGTTGCTCCCACGGCAATGAGCGCCCAGTAGGCTTTCTTGAAAATAGGTTGTAGAGGCGGCATTGAACACCTGTTTTCAGTCTAAGCAAAGCAAAGGACTATCGACGCAGAGGTGACACAGAGTTATTGTTCAACGATAACAACTACATGACATGGATATCAAGAGACAGCTGACCAGAATGCGCAAAGAAAGTCACCGAGGAAGGATTTCGGCAAAGAAAGGAGAAGAGCTCATTCGCAGATAGTGGCTATGATATTGTTCAGTTCAGAGTACCTTTAGGCGGACGTCAGCGGCTGAGGACCAGCTGAAATAAGTGGAATCTGCAGCTATTGGTCCGAGCAATAAGCATGCATACGAGAGGGCTGGGTAGGGCAACGGAATTGCGAAATTAATGCAGGGTCGTCAGCTCACTCTGATTGCGTAGAAGCAATTGAAGTTGTGCGGGCCTGGGGCAGCGATCGGTGTTGCAGGAGTGGTGTTTAATGGCAGTGCACCATTAAACATTGTCGTTCTTTCGTCCTCGTCTATCACCCGAACCGTTGTTCCGGAGGTCACTCCTTCACCACATCCAATGCTCTATCCGCACACTACCAATATTCTCCTACAGGAACCGGCGTTTACGACTCGCACCGAGCTGTATATCGCACGAGAGACTTTGCTCGGCCTTCAAGATGGTCGGTAAGAGGAGGCTGTCTGTCAAAGCTCGAGTTGAGGCCGCATCGAAGAGACGTGCAACAACGCCGCCTCCAGATGAGCCGTCGTCATCTGAATCGGTCGATCGAGGCCTCCCAACTAGGCTGGAGGAAGGCCAACCTTTGCCCACGCTTAACGAGCCACAACCTGAGGGTTTATCGCTAAGAGAATATCAGTCGATAGCAGAAAGGCAAGATCCGTCCATTGTAGTGCAGGGTGAAAACTTTCGTCGCTAATATCTTTGAACAGTGGTATATTAGCTGCATCTCTACAGCGTTCTCGAGATCGATGGCTCACCGAGAGTGTGTTCGAGCGGTACTGGACCAAACCTTCAAAGAAAAAGTCACAAGTAGTTCAGGCACCGAATCCACCAAAGGATACGATGGTGAAGCTTGGTCCCTGCACCCTTACGATTGAGCCACATGTCTTCGAAACCATCCTTTACACGGTCAAAGAACCACAACCGCCTCCACCACCTGTCTCGCAACTGCAACCTCCACAGCGGCCTATACTACAATATGGTCCACCTAACGGCGTGGCTCATAGACCACCAATGCCTACAAACACTCCCAGCCAACTGACACGAGTCTCTGGTCAGGTTCCTCAGCAATCCACGCCTATCCCTCAACCACACGCGGGAGTACCTCATAACCCTGCTATAGGTCAACAGCCCACATTTCAGTCAACGCCAGCTCCAAATGTCACGCAGCCAGGTAGCAATCGGCCTCCACCGCCATCTCATCAACCTCTACAAAATGGCGTCGCTGGGCCCCCACCGCAAGCCCCGAAACCAAGCCCAGACCCAGTCATTCAGATGCTCGCAACCAAGGCTGCTACAGACCAAGAATTAAAGGCTCTAATGCGAATTGTCGCCTCCGGCAAAGCCAGCCACGCTCAACTTAAAATCTTTCAAAGCCACATAGATGAACTGACTGCGATCCTCAACTTTCAAGGCAATGCCAACCGACCGCCCCCACCAGGCTCAGGGCCGAATGCTCCCGCTCCCGCCACCAATGCCGTACAGCCTGGCCCCCATGGAGCGTCTGCACCTAGGCTAAATCATTTTGTTCAAGGTCCAGCCGCTACGGCTTACTCTAATCAAACTCCAGCAACTCTGACAATCAAGCCTGAGCATCCAGGTCAAGCACACACAGCCCAGCAACCCCCAAGTATACGATCGAAGGGCCACATCATGTCTCACAAGTCCAATATAAGCGCAGTCTTGTTTGAGTTCACATCGGGATCTGGCGATAGGTTTCTTTTCCCGAAATATAGTATCCTCGAATATCTCCCGGGAGGCACCCAAGTCGTCGCATCCTTTCTTGTCGTACGCAAAGGCAGTGATAGTGTATCTGGCTCCTACGACCCGGCTCTCGATTACTACCAACCAGTTACTATGCGCCTTTCTGCGGAGAGCCCCAGGATATTGGAGCCATTAGCTAAAGTCGTCGCGGATCCAGTGGAAGCGAGAAAGTACATGGACGACATCATGGACAACATGACTCGTGCAGAATATGTCCATCTAGCCATGAGACTACCACGAGATCCAGACGACATTGATGACGAGGATGAAGGAGGCTCGCAGAACGGTGATCGCGGATCTAGAGAAGGCAGCACTAGAGCCAATGCAACTCCTACACAATCTACAGCGCCGTCAAAGAAGAATATCGCCAAGAAAACAGTAAGTTCGAAGCAAAAAAAACTGGTTACTACAGATCTGATATACTTTAGTCGTTCTCCACAGACCGTTCGTCTGCTGAGCCATCATGGTCATCACCCGCGTCAAAGCAAGACAACAACAACAAAGTACCTCGCTCGAGGAGGGGAAGAGTCGCAGATCCCAGCAAGGCTTGCCATCTCTGCCATACCTCTACTACTTCCTTGTGGAGGAAAGCCGAAGTCGACGGTGAGAGTGTGACGGGTATGTCAACCAAACATTGATCAAGTGCTTTCATACTCTAACATCATTCCTTTTCAGTCTGCAATGCTTGCGGCATTAAGTGGAAGACAAACTCTACTCGTGCCATTGAAGCTGCACAAGCTGCAGCATCTGGTCAACCTCCACTGAAAAGGGCGAGAGGCATCCAAAAGACTGCGTCAGCAAAGGGACAAGGCTCTCCATCTCCACTGTCGCAGAATACTCCACAACACCCTTATCAACAGGCTAACGGCAACAAAGCTGCCGCCACGAACGGGGTCCACGGGAGACCTCTAGCACCAATCACTAATGGCGAGGTCGAAATGCGTGATGCTCCTTGACTGCCGTTTTCTCATCTCGGTCACATAACTCTACCCATGCCCTTACGATATTTCCGTCTATGGTTTCAAGCTTCCTGCGTTTTCAGCACTTGCAGTTTGTAATCAAAAGTTACGGGATGGTTTTCGCATCTCTTTTCCGGAGTCAAGAGACGGGTCCCCAAAACAAATATATTGCAGTTTGCTCACTGGGCGTTAATGGAAGCATCTGTATTGCTTGCCCGGCGATACTGTACTACACCTTCACCTTTAACTAGCATTTTGTGCTAACAAAACCTCCATGTCTCCCTTCTTCAATCAATAATCTCTTGTGCACTTCTTTCCAAAGGGGTTTCATATGGGCCGGGGTTCTCTGGTGAGACAGGATGGAAAAAGGCTTTACTTAACAAATTTTGAATGGTCATGTCTCGCTGGCTAGCCAGATGTGAGGAACGAACAGAAAATAGATCAATTCTTTCTCGATACTCCGAGTGTCTTCAATGCTTATTGTGCTTCTTTCGTGGTGATTCCGCGCCAAGTTATGTTCTGCAAAAGGTAAGAACGAACACTCGACGCAACCTGCCCTGCTGGGTGATGCTACGCCACAACAGGTCTTACCCAACCAGGAAAGATGCCGAGCGAAGCTTCCTCTGTGAGAACGAGAAGAAGTGCTTTCAGAAGGAGCAAAGCTGAATACCGCCCATAAAAGGGCTACCAGTCGCCCTTCTTCTCTCTTCCTACAACACTTTTCCCTCTTCAAAGTGTTTCTGAAAGATTTCATTTCTGTCATCACTTTCGCTGTGCACGAACACTTGAGGCACTTTTATGGAGGATCCGGCACTAGTTCCACGGTTCCACAGAGCTATGTTGGTATGAAGAGCAGACGACAACTCATATAGACCATGCGGACGGTAAGATTTCTGAGTGGGTTTAACGAGATTATGCTAACACATCTGTATGTATAAGATACAAGGCCTTCATCGCTGCATGACCTAGTCGATAAACTAGGACTGCATCACGGAAAGGCTTCTACCTCCACAGCGGCTTCGATTACATAGAAGGCCCCTAACACTGCAACTCGACAAGAGCACAGGCGCGCTGAGAGGCTTCGTGCCCACGAGCTCGACATTCTTTCTCGAGTATTTGTGGTGCTAGCTAAGCCATTCCAAGTCTCCCAGGAACTCTTTAGACCATGCAGCAGCTCTCTGGACGACAACGCAGAAGCACTCCACGGCCTTGGCCTCCACGTACGGTTCGCGATGCAGATCTTGCGGAGCGTGAAGCAGCATCTCCCCGACGATCTGAAAAAGGCGGGGAGCGGCAGCAGTGTCGGACTTCGGCGAGGTCTTAGTCTATAGGAGGTATATCAACTCTATGGCGAGCAACGACGGTTTACAAGTCGGCACCGCGTGTCAACATCCAACAGGCAGAAATATGGTACACGACGAAAATTTCAACGCCCGCCAATCACCTCGTTCATCGTCTGGACAGGCAGTCCGCTCTTCACTAGCCTTCGTTACCCTGGCATACCGGCGTGTGAAGTTGAGCACGACGGCCCTCCTGAAGATGTCCGACTTCCGACAGAACAGTACGTTGAAGAGGTCACCCTGCATGACTATACGAAGATACACCTATCTTGTCTGGTGAGAAAGACAACGGCATCTGCTGGGCCAAAGGTGGGCTTTTACATGTTAAATTATGAAGTCGGAAGCATTCAATTGACTAGCAACTAACAAACGATGGAGCGAACACAGCTAACTAACCTAAAGCAATACAAGAAAAACGAGCGTCTTTAATAGACAGTCCAGCTGCTATTCTGGTTTCTCCTAAGCGCCCTTACCTCGCCTCATCCTACCAACCGCCGACTGGGCGCCAGCCCAAACACACACCACATCGTGACCTGTCTGCGTGCCTGCTAGTGGTTACTCGGCGGTTCCACCGCAACCAATGGTAAGTGATCTCCTCTAGTGGTTGAAATCACGGCTGACCCTCAACACTACACAGAAACTTCGTATCTGAATCAGACCGCTCACCAACGTGAGAGACCTTTTAGGCATCATGTATAGCAGCGGCGCATCGAATTCTAGACCAGGTTAGAGCGCATTTTGCCGTCATGTTGGCCAGAATGCAGAGTTTACGGCGGTTTACGCCGCTGTACCCACTGGCCTCAATAGTCTACCACAAGGCCTTGCCGGGATGGCCAGTGTAGAAATTGCGACTAAGAAAGCCGAAATGCAGGCAAATATTGCCCGGCGTAATAATGTTGCGAGTGATCCAAGATGTAGACCAGGCCACGATGGCGTCGAATGCTCTCATCGGAGGGCAGCTCCAAAGGTTATCGGTGGTCTTTCACCACTTTTTGAGGCACAAGGGAAAACCCACGATGCAGACCTTGCAGAGCGTGAAGCAGCGTTTGCCACATACTAGAACGAGGAGTTGGCAAGTCTAGACAACCAGAGAATCGGCATCCAGGGACTTCAACTTGACAAGGCTGATAGGGAGAGGGAAAGGCTGTTGGACCCGTTAAAGGCAAGCAGAACCAGATTGATGCACTCCGGAGTGAGCTCGCCGGTAAGGTGAATGATGAAGTCAGCTTGGTTGCAAGAATTGAGTCCCTTACTGTAGATAATATTAAATTCAGTAACGAAGCCCGGTTTGAGCACGACAGCCTTCGGTCGAGTGTGGTCAAGTTGGAGAAGGCAACCCACAAGGCGACCGAAGAAAATGTCAAATTGCATGATACAACACATATTCTGCGGACGCGGAGCGGAACTCTAGAAACACAAAACAGCAGTATGGCCTGGGCCATCGAAGACAAAGACAAGAATATCCAGGATCTTCGCAACTTGGTATCGCAATCTCAGGACAGCAATGTCTAGTCTCAGAAAGTTACCGACATGGAGCGGCGGCAGAATGTCGAGGCTGTCAGAGGAAAGGAACGGCAGATCTCTGATCTGCAGGACGGGATTGCCAAATTGAAGGATAAAATTGACAAAGAACGGGAGCGAAATATTCTAGCTCATTTGATTCCCGATCTCCCCTGGCTCCGGAGCCAGCGCTGCCAAACGCACCCGCAGCCCTACCTGGACTCGGAGCTAGAACGCGTGATACTTCGCTCTTAGGAGTACGTGATACCAGAACCTTCATGTGGTCTTAAAGTGGATATGCTAATACGGCTATAGAGACCCAGGTGGGGAGGCTGGACGCTCGCAACGCTCTCTCTTCAAGATGGTCTTGGAGTTTATAAGCTATGTGGCGATTTCGAAAGAGATTTAGAGCTGTAAAAGAGGGCCAGGAGTTTGACGGTGAAATTTTCGTTTATCGGAGGTGTATGGCTCTAGCCCCTTTCCACGCTCACAGGATAGGCATGCTTACATGACTGTATAGACCCACTACGCCCGTCGGACAAGGTATCGCATGCGCAATGTCTGGGGGCACGTTTGAGAGCGAGTGCTACAAACCACTTGTGGACACGACGTTTACGTAAGAACCGTACGAGGAGTAGTATGGCTAGTTGGTACAGATCACTGCGCAAAGAGCCTATGTCGCCGGGAAAGCACGGCAAAGGGGGACGCCCGGGGGGCAGAAGAAAAGATATTTGAGCGATATCGGGAAATGTTTCAGACGAACAGCAAGGAGTACGAAACAGGTGTTTAGCTCATTTAGATGCTAGCCTGTAACGGGGTTCATAGGAGGCTATAAGTTAGATCCAAGAGCAGTTTATGTTATTCTCCCTCTTTTGACTTGAGGTTACAGATCGGTAGTGCCAGACCACTGCTATACATGATATATTCAAGTCACTCTGAGCTTTTCTAAACACCCGCCCGCCACGCGAAACACCTTTCCTAAAAAGACCCGAACACCGGCAGTGCAGCGCAAAAGTACATACAGCCGCACTAGGGTATCTGGCTCATGTTCATATTGTCCCACTCTGCTACCAACGGCACGTCGTGATCCTGTCTTGTTGTGATCATGGTCGTAGTCGGCGACAGCGACAGTAACATCTCGTTGGCGATTTGTTATCCTAAAGGCGGTGTTAGTTTATCAGGATGATGTGCGTGTAGCCATAAGTGTGGAGTAGCTTACCGAAGCTCTTCTAAACCCATGCGACCCTGTTTAATATCCTATCAACAGTCTATATCTACCCCCTATCTAGTCACTCCTCAAAAATTTAGTATCCTAGAGAGATGCTATTAGTTTGTTGCATTGTTGTGAGTATAACCACAAGCGTAGGGTAGCATACCAAAGTACTCCCCTTTCTAGCCACCACACACGGATAACCCCTTACTGGGCATCCTTCGCCCACAACAGCTCCCGGTATCGTTCTAACCTCCTCTCCTCCGCCATCCATGCATACTTCTTCTGTCTAGCCTGCCTAGCTACGTAATCGCTCTCCCCCGCCATCTGCGCGAGTTGTGCGTACCATTCCTCATACGATTCTTGAGCGAAGGTGGACTCCTTTGAGGGCTGGTAGTACTTATTTTCGAAGAGCGCGGATTTGGCTGCGGAGAGGCGTTGTCGGAGACGCAGACTCGGCTTGCTCGTCCTGCTGCTCGTGCTTTCGCTCACCAGGCTACTCCACGTGGTCGAGATACTCGTCGAAGGTCGATTCGACGGCGCCTCGTCGGTGGCCAGTGCGCTTATCGGCGCCGGAGGGAGCGAGGTCCTTCTCCCCGCTCCGAAGATCGAGGAGCGCCATGTCGATGCGCTGGAGAGGCTAGGCCGGTGTTGGCATGAGGGTTGAGATTGGCTACCACCGCCAGCGTTGGAGGAGTGATTTGAGGGACAGGTGGGGCGGACAGGTGGGTGGAAGACGGCGTTGCGGTAGAGCTTGTTGGCGGCGAGGTAGGAGCGAAAGGCGTACTCGTCGCAGTTTAGGGAGGGGATGTAGGTCGAGGCGCCGGAGAAGTTGGCGTGGCGGCGGGAAGTCATTGTGCCGTTAAGGTCTCTGAAGGGGGTATGTCAGTACGTGGTTCTTATTAGTGTGAGTGTGGGGAGGGGAAAGGGATTTAGTGCTTCGTTGTGATGGTGAGGAGAGGACATGGGCTTCTGGTATTCTTGCAGTCTTGACGGTGCTTTGAGGGCTTAGTGGTCCGTCTTGTGCCTTATAGGTCTCTGTGGTCATATGTCTGTCTTGTGAGCATAAGCCGGTGCTGGGACCACATACTTTTTTCTGATTTAGAACTTAGGTGCCCCTCAGGTGCCCCTCAGGTGCCCAGTGGGTCTCTATAGCCATATTAGCACATCCGCCCTGCAATCGTGAGGGAGTGATAGCACCATACTTTCAGAGAGAGGAGCGTCCGGCGAGCGAGTATGTTCGATTCCGAAAAGCAAGGTTATAATGCGGGTTTGAGACCAGGTAAAGTAAAGCAGTTTTGAGGGTACGGTTTTTTGTAAAGGATATGGTAGAGTGGGTACTCTGAGAGTGGAACTGAGGAAGAAAGGAAAGGGCAGAGGGGAGCGTATAGGTAGGTATAGGCAGGTGGATGGGGATTACATTCACGACTAGGAAGGTCTGACATGCCATCATCATTGGCATCACACTCTGATAGTTCTTTGGCACCATACTCCATTACGAAGGCCGTGGAATCAGTTCAGTCCCTCCTCGCGGAGTTAGAGTCTTATGGATTCCCTAAGTGACCATGAGTTATTCAGTGTATATTGCTATATAGCGCCTCTACGTGTCCAATAGGACGCACTTGTGGAGGAGGGAATACCTCCGACCAAGTCTCCCTACCAGGCTTAAGATGCTAATGGGGTATCGGAAGCCCTTCAATATGCCCTAGAACAACTCGTAAGCTACTTCTAGAGAAAAAGATCTGTCCAAATCCTCTAACATGCTCAAGACGAGACCCGGTGAAATGGATATCCCCCTCCACTCGCCATTCAATCACCCTCCCTGGCGGACTTTGACCTTTTAAAACTTTTCAGAGGTGTTGTGATCAGAGACGATGAGAACTGGCAAACAATGACTTCAATCGGTCCTTGAATCGGTCTTATTCGCGAGACTGATGAACAGAGCATCATTGCACGTGTTGTGGCGACAGTGATGGCATTGACAGTGGTGACAGTGGTGATGGATTGTGTTGGCCATAATCGATATGTTAGTGGCCCAAGCGTCGATTTGCCCTAGATCTAGGTACCAAAGGCCTTATGGAATGTGGTCTAAGCGTGGTCCTAGCGTCCAGCTCGCCTCTGGGGTAGTTTTCAAGCTAGTTCGCGTCCCATCCGCACTCCCCCCGATCACATTTGCGAAATTGCAATTTAAGCCTCCATTAAGTTACTATACAGCACATGTCAGCGGCCCCCTATAGTCTCGTCCCCAGATTCACATGCACAGCCTTTGTGTTGGTATAATTTGCCAGCCCAGCTTCACCCAACTCTCGCCCAATTCCGCTTTGCTTAACCCCGCCAAACGGAATTCGGAAGTCCGAGTCATTGCTGCTATTGATCCAGACCATGCCAGCTTCGATGCGTCTAGCGACCTGATGCGCTTTAGTAAGATTCTGAGTGAAGATCGCACTTCCTAAGCCATAAGTGGTATTGTTGGCCATCTCGATTGCCTCTTCCTCTGTTTTGAACTTCGTGATCACGACGAATGGGCCGAAAACTTCTTCGCGGTAGATTTTCATGCTCTCTTTGACATTCGTGAAGACGGTTGGTTCAATAAAAAACCCCTTTCCATTGACGTCCTTGTACGGACACCCGCCCGTTTCGAGAGTCGCGCCTTCCTTCTTACCGGCTTCGATGTAGCCTAGCACTTTATCATATTGCGTCTTCGTGACCTGCGGACCCTGGAATGTGTCGTCCTTGAAGGGGTCACCAACTTTGCTCACTTTCTTAACCTGCTCCTTAAAGAGCTTAACGAACTCATCATAGACCCCTTCTTGCACCAGCACGCGGGAAGTTGCAGTGCAGATCTGGCCCATATTCCACATGATGCCAACGTGCGCCCACTTAACTGCTTGGTCCAGCTCCGCGTCATCGAAGACAATGAGTGGGGACTTCCCACCGGTTTCAAGGGTGATGTTTTTCATGTTTACAGCCGCCATTTTCATAATAAGACGGCCAGTAGCAGTCGATCCGGTGAAGGCAATCTTATCAATGTCGAGGTGAGAGGCAATAGCAGCGCCACAGTCTTTGCCATAACCATTTAGAATGTTGACAACGCCGGGAGGGAACCCAGCTTCCTTGATTAGGGTTGCGAGGTAGAGGATGGAGAGGGGCGTCTGCTCAGCGGCCTTGAGAACCACAGTATTACCACATGCAAGAGCGGGGCCGAGTTTCCAGGCTGCCATAGCAAGGGGATAGTTCCATCTAGAGATATCGAAATGAGCTTCATGAAGCGAAATCGGTAATTCCAAAGCAAAGGGTAACTCACGGAATGATCTGCCCACACACACCGAGCGGCTCACGAATCGTATACGCAAATTTTGCAGGACTGGTATCAATGACCTGCCCGTGAATCTTATCTGCCCAACCCCCGTAATACCTAAACACATTGCCGACCTCGCCAACGTCCTCGGACAAAGCTACCGAGTATGGTTTCCCATTATCCCAAGTCTCTATCGTCGCGAGGGTCTCCGCGTGCTCTTTGACTAGATCCGCGAGCTTAACCAACAAAGCACCTCGGTCTGACGTTACCATGTCTCGCCATGAGGGGTCTTTGAAGGCTTTGCGGGCAGCTTTCACCGCATCGTCGACGTCACCGGCACCGGCGGCATAAACGGAGGCAATCTCTGACTCGTCACTGATATTTGGGAATGATGATTAGCTTTCGACAATTGACCCATTGCAGGTCTAGTCCAGAAAAAGCGTATACCTTGGATTGATGGACGTTATCTTCTCTCCAGACTTTGACTTGACAAATTCATTGTTAATGAAGAGACCAATTGGTTGCTTGTACTTCCGGCCATTGGGAGCCGTGAGCTTGGTAAATAGGTCTGACATTCTTCTAACTGATACACAAAAGTGTCTTCGTTGCAAAATAGATGGCTTGGTGAAAAGTATTGTGTGAGAGTGAGCTCTTGTTATAATAGGAGGGAATGGAGATGAAAGCAGGGAATTTGGAAGGGTAAGTGAGGGGGAGGCGGGCTTCCGCATTTATCAATCGATTGATATGTGATCACTATCACCATGATTAGCCCCAATTGCTTACTTTTCCGAAGGTCGAAGCAAGAGCGGGGTCTTCAATTGATATGAGGGGACACATTAGGTACCACAGGGGCGGGAGGGACGCGACGGAAGAGGTACAGAGCTCCTCGATAAAGGGAAATAATTGCCTATAGGGGTTACGCGGGTACGAAACGACATCCCACCATCGCACAACCCCGCCAAAATATCAATACAGACGACATGGAGACCGGAATTATGCCTCGGGATGACTTGAGAATTATCAATCAGAATTAAATAGCTTCACTACGCATCTCACGATGGTAAAAAGAAAAGAAAAGAAATATGAAAATAACCCGAAATTTCCTTTTGGGAAGAGTGCTAGCAGAGAGTTAGAATTCTAGTGCTTGGGGGTCAAAATTCAGATTTGCGGTTTATCTTGTGTCCTTTAAATAATTTATTTTAAATCAAGTCATCGAAGGCGAAAGACGGAACCGTAGATTATCATAAACACAGTCTTGCGTTCACGGACCACTGTTTCAGTACTTGTGAGTTAAATTGCGTACCTACTGATCCTCCAACCTCGCAAAATGTCAACTTCCAAAATGTCCACAACCACCGAACTTGAAAACAACACCCCTGATTCACCCGCAGACGCCCAAATCGACCACTCTAAAGCTCTAGACTACTGGTCCAACATCTCCCCCGATATCAATGGCATGCTAGGCGGCTACCCACAAATCTCCAAAATCGACATCCAAGGCTCAAAATACTTCCTCCAGAAACTCCGCCGCGCCTCCAAACTCCCCCTAAACCAAGAATGGACCCGAGCCGTCGACTGCGGAGCCGGGTAGGCTACACCCCCACTCCCATCTTATTACTCCATTTACCCACAATTCCCCATTTCGTTCTCTCCGCATATTCCAAGCCCTCCTACTAATATATACATCCAGCATCGGCCGCGTAACGCAACACCTCCTAACCCCCCTCAGTACCTGCACCGACATTGTCGAACCAATCCCCAAATTCACCGCCCACATGGCATCCTCACCCACCTTCACACCCCTCATCTCCTCCCACCGCATCGGAGAAATCCACACCCTTCCCCTCGAATCCTTCCACCCCCCACCCTCCACCTACGACCTTATCTGGAACCAATGGTGTCTCGGCCATCTCACCGACGCCCAGCTAGTCGCCTACCTCCAACACTGCAAGACTGCTTTGATCCCCGGCCCAGGGAGCTGGGTGGTGGTGAAAGAGAACCTTGCAACAGGTGGGGAAGACGTGTTCGATGATGTGGATAATAGTATCACAAGGACGAATCAGAAATTCCGCTCCCTATTCGCGGAGGCGGAGCTTAAGGTCGTTAGAACGGAGATCCAGGGGGGGTTTCCGAAGGTGTTGGGGTTGTATCCTGTTAGAATGTATGGGTTGCAACCTGTGCTTGAGGGGGAGTAGAAGTGAGGGCGCATGTGGTGCGGGTGGGGGATTGCCTTCGGTGTTTGTTGGGCCTTGGAGCATTGTTTGTGTACGGCGTTCTTAGAGCTTAGAAGATGTAGAAGTTTTACGTGCGATTCAGGGATATTTACTGTGGAGGCACCGCTGCGAGCGCTGAGTGATTGGAAGATCGGTTGGTATTATAGAAGTCTAATAAGCATCTACAGTATTCTTATGCTCTCAGGAGGGCTAGCACTATACCCCCTTAACGTCATGTTAGCCCATCCAACACCTCACCTACTCCCTGTGCATACACACCCCGTCCATTATACTTCCTTCCCGCAAGCAGAATTAGAGCCCGTAATCCCAGATTACGGCTATGAAGGGATGCTACGTGGTTACAAGCCCCTCAGGGACCCAAGACCACGTTAGGAGCTCAGCGTACCACCTAGCACCCTAAGACCCCGCCGCGAGCCCATACCACACCCTGAGGAGACTAGGTTCCAGTCCACCAAAGAGGTGGCCAGAAAGACATTCCCAGATCATTCCAAAGCACCATTAAGACCTCACCTTAGATGGACATGAAATTTTATCTACGCATTAAGCCTACCTAATTACTGGACAAAAAAGAGTACTATTTGAAATAAATCGGGACAGATGATGATTAAAAGAAACCGTGGGGTTTAGGTAGGGGAACATCTCTCCGTTAAACCGAACCAAAATCGGCAAGTAAATTTTCCAACAGAACTTCCCATAAATGCATCAAAGGAGTCGTATCTCATTCCTCCAAAACTTTTTCGCCGTGCGAATATACCTTACCCAATTCAATCCCAACTTAACACCCATATTTCATTTGTAGCTTCATTCATACTCCTAATCCAGCTCCGACCTATACAATCCCCAACCCCACACCCCCCGGCCCCGTCGTCGCAACCGCAGACCCAGGTGCACTCCCTTGCCCCCCGCCCTGCGCCCCTCCCTGCCCCGCACTCCTCCCTCTCTCCCTCAGTTTCCGCCCCTCCATCAATCCCCTCAACCCCCGTTTCTGCAGTCCAACAACCGCACTCATCTCCCCCGTCCAGACTTCTCTCCCTCCCTCCTCCCCGGCATCACTATAGCCATACTCCGACCCTGTGGCCGACGACCCTCCGCCGCCTGTGGAAGCGGAGGATGTCTCGTCGTCTGTGTTCCGCGCGTTGGCGGGGTGGGTGGCGATGGAGGTGTTGATCCGGAGCGCCTTTGTTTTTGAGGTAAGGGACTCGTCGGTACCGCCGGGGATATCCTCCCTCGAACTCGCCGCCGAGCTGGAGAGCATGCCCAACGAGCCCGCCATGCCCGGTGGAGGTTGGCCCGGCGCGCCCCAGCCGCCTGCGAACCCGACACCTCGCCCACCACCCGCAGCCATGGCTGCTGCGTTGAACACTGCAGCTGCGTTTCGCCCATCGAGGACCTGGTGGAGTCGTTCGACAACCGCTTCGAGAAGACCATCGACTTGGTACGGACGCGCGAGTTGGAGGAGAGAGCAGAGGATCTGCGGAGTGCAGAGTGGGTGATTAGGTGGTGGGAGAGCAGAGGTATAGAGGTAATGGACGAGGGATTGGAGGGTAAGGTGCGTGTGAGGCAGATATAGAGTACGTGGGCGGTTGGTAGGCGGAAGGCCGTGCGGAGTTGGGGGGCGGGGGGGGTCTTTCGGGGTTTTGGAGGTTATCGTAGAGCCGGTTAGGGTGCTTGCCCCGGAGGAGGCGATAGAGTTGGTGATCGTGGGCGTGATGGTTACGCTGGAGGCGTAAGACATTTGGCTTTCGCCGCGTTGGGGGAGGGGCCGGAGGGTGGCGGTGTCACCGTCTTGGTTGGCGACGCCGTCACGGAGGAGTTGGACGAAGTACGGGCCCCAGCGTCGGGCGACTACTCGGGAGTTTATAGGGAGTCTTTCGCCGCCGAAAGCTAGAAGGTCCATGTCCGCGAGTTCTCGCAATCCCATGGCCATTCTACCCAATTCCTCAGCAGCCGTGGATATTGGCCTTCCGCCTCCGGTCCATCCTTGCTTAAGTCCCTTTTGATGAACAGGTGGAGCCACAGTAAATCCTTCCGCTGGAGCGCTCACGGATGTATACCCAGAAAGTGGCCACATCCTCCTTGGATTGTCATATAACCCAAACGCCTCCAATTCCACCATGCATAAATTCGTAAAATTGATCCTCCGGTGGTTGTAGTCTTCCACCAAACTCCTCTTCTGGTTCCCCAAAATCACAAAAGTATTCCTCCTGTTCCATAGCAATCCCCTATTCCAACTACCCTGACTGAAAACGCTTCCTCCCGCATCAATTCGACTCCAAGTCAGTGTCTTCAAGTCCAACGCCCAGAGCGCATACTCCTGCTTCGATGACGTGAGATACGTTCCGCTGACAACAAAGTGACCGTCAATTACCCCGCCATTAGGAAATCTCAACCCAGGCGGTGAAAAATGGCTATGCATATGTTTTTCACTCAACGTCCCATCCGGCATTCTGACCTGTAGCTCCAGTTTGACATCTAGGAAATTGTAATTTGAATATATCAGCATGGAAGACGCGCTTTCGGACGCATCTTTCTCGCCGTATTTCTCTTCTCCCTTCCTAGTCGCGCCTTTGCCGATTCGGGAAGCCGCCATTCCCATTAGAGGTGCTACAACACTCCTATACGCACCACAGCTCTTTCCTAGCGGACTTGTTACGGTCCATCTTAGGCTCCTTAGGTTGAAGACGCTAATTTGTTCGATGTAGTGATTTGCGCTATCCTGTCCACCAACAACAACCATCTCAGCTCCACCAGTTCCATCCAACGTCACACCGATAGATCCTTGATTCGGGTTTCCAGTCGACGGGTTATGATGTATTGCAGATAGCGGCGCATTCGCAGACGAAAAAATCGCAGAAGAACTCAGGATGGTCGCGCAGTGGGCATAGCGTCCCTGGGGAGCATCCACAGTAGGAACGTACGTCCACGCCCGCGTTGGAACATCGTAGATATGGATATCCGACATAACCACGACCTCAGGCTGCTGATCTGGATTTGACATCTGTAACGCGGATTGTGGTTGTCCTGGAGGCTGCGCTGACGGTGACATTCCTCCGTAGCAAACCAACTTCGTATCCCCGAGCGCACAGACACTGTGAAAGTATCGTGGAGCTGGGATGTCGCCTTTCATCTCGACTTTTGTCCAATGCCTCGAGATCAGATCTAGGGCGAATAAATCAGCGGTCAATTGTGGCCTGGTTCGCGACAATATCCGCCCGCCAAATACAAAGAGGGTGTCTCCCAGAATCGTGGTCGTCGCCCCGACCAACGGGTGCGGTTCTCGTCCCGTGGTGCGATAAACATTGCATGCTAAACCAGACAGTGTAGCAGACGTGTTAGGTGGCGTTACAACACCAGCTGCGGTTGAAGCCGGTGTTTGTTGCGCGTTGCTGGGTGAGGGACCGGCCGATTGCGGTCCTCCTCCCGCTGACCTGCTCCCTGCCTCTTGCTCCGCTCGAGCCATTTCGCGAGTGGCCTCGCGGGATAGCGCAGGAGTGCTAGCTATAGTGCTGTTTCCCTCCTGAAGAGACATATTTCGCAGCTGCGAAGCTTGGGACGAGAAAGTAGTGGCCTTGGATGCGGAGTCTGTGCTCGCGCGGGGTGGTGTCGACGTAGAGGTCGCGTACAAATCCTTTGTTTGCCCGGACAGGCTGTTGGATGGCAAGCTGGCCGACCTACTATGTCTGAAACCGCGTTTGCTCGACGCAATTGATTTCGAGGCCGCAGTCCTCAGCGGTGACGAGGACGTGGGAGAGCGGGCGGGACTGGGCCTGGTGGACGTGCTGGACGAGCCAGAGATTAAAATGGGAGAATCTCTCGAGGCCGGGCTTGCCTTCCGCCTGACTGCGATACTGATATTGGGCGTGGGTGACGATTTGGGTTGGGCTTGCGGCTGCGGCAGAGACGAACTGCTGGTGTTGCTGCTCCCGCTACTTGCTGCATTCGCTTGAACAGACGGGTTCCGGCTAAGAATGTTCCAGACACTGCGTTTCAGCAAGCTCTCCTTCGCGATAGTCTCAGGGCTGTGCGACCGCTCTCCTACCTCTTTGAGTTCCCCTGGTGCTGGGGCAATCTGCAGCCCTATGGGAATCATGGTGAGCCCTTGATGTCGGAGAAAGTCACTGGGTCGAGTAGGGGAAGCCTCATTCATGGGGCTAGAGGGAGGGGGTCAAGGAGGGGGGTGGTGTGGGATAGGCAGACCAAAGACACATATATACAAAAGGACGAAGGAATGGATTGACAGAGAGGGTACGCACGCACCGGAGCAAATCAAGGTCCCTCTTATTTTACGCAAACCCTACCCTACCATCGACCGGATGTAGGTAGGACGTTTCTATCAGATGCGAGCCACGATCAGCCCAGATTTCCGCTTTACACGCCAAACGGCAAAGTCATGAGCATTCCGCGAAATCCACCACTCACCAATACGCAAACGCAGCCACCTCTCTTCTCTTCCCAGGCAAAATGATCTGGAGTAGGTCCTCCCACGGTTCGTGCGAAAAGGATCGCTCCTAGCCAGATCAACTATCAACGGCTGGTAAGCGATTGGCTGGGTTCTCCAAGTGAGTTTTCAAAGGGCGGAGATCGTTACTTCTTCGCGCAAGACAACTTGCTGATGAAGATCTCCTCTCCCGAGAAGCGCGGGGGCCACAGAAGAAACAAAACTCGTCAGCCCACTGGTGTGTGCGCTCCAATCGGGGCTGTTCTTGGCAGAGGGGCCGCCGGCAAAGACACCCCTCCTGCCAAAGAAGAAAAAAAGCTGTCACGAAATACTCAATTGAATTGTCGTCGCAAGTTTTACGCTGCAGAGTCATGGGATTTCTACAAGCTTCTCGGAGCTGAGCTTCTTTGGAGTGTCATGTAAGGGACGTGGCCAGTCAAGCGGAAGCGGCGCCATGACACGCCGTAGCAAGGGCGATCCCATTACAATATCAGCTTTCAAGCAGGTCCAATCACCGCCTGCATTGATAATGCGGCCAAGACAGATGTCGCGGTCAAGGCGGTCAACACACGGAGTCCGAGCTGAGAACAATTAAGCAAGAAATTTAGCATAGCATATAAACCGGGCGCCCTTTGTATTTTCCTTTCGCGCAGCTTAATCTAAGTTGTCGAGCCAAAAATTCTCGTCACAGGCAGTTTCGCACGCGCAATGCTGTACCTCGGTCTGCAATGCAAGGTAGCAAAGATCGTTTCCGGGGCCATCTGCATGAAGTAACCAGAATATTGAACTTTAGAGTACAACGCAGCACCAATTGTATAACAATGTTACCACCTAACCACAGAGACCTCTCTATGCGGCGGAGGTTTTCTCCTTTGGCAGAGGTGTGAAACGAAGATACGGCTTAACGATACGGAAGTCAGGGAAGAGCTCCTGCGCATAGCTTTGTTAGCCACAATGATTTCTGAGTACAACAAAAACCCTTCCAAGAAATTTAACGAACCTTTGCCTGCTCGTTGGTCACAGAGGGGTGGACAATGGCGTCATCACCAGGGACCCAGTTAATAGGTGTAGTGACCCGGTTTTTATCGCCCGTCTGCAACGAATCAACAACGCGAAGTACCTCGGCAGTATTGCGGCCGGTCGAAGCAGGGTAGGAAAGAATAAGGCGAATAGTCTTTGTTGGGTCGATAATGAAAACGGAGCGGATGGTGAAAGCGATGCCCTTCTCGTCAACATTGGTTGTGTCCTGGTAATCCAGCCTGGCAAATTCACACTATCAGTACACTCGAGCATTGAAAGAGATCCGCTCAGAGAGGCTAGTCACTCACATATCGTAGAGGTATGATACCTTCCTAGTCTTGTCGGCAATGATGGGAAAGTTGACCCTATTCCCGGAAATCTCGACAATATCATGGATCCATCCCTCGTGACTATCCAGCGTGTTGGCAGAGAGACCAATCAACTTAACGCCGCGTTTCGTGAACTCCGGCTCTAGCTTCGCGAAGGCCCCCAGTTCAGTTGTGCATACTTTAGATCCGAACTAGTCAGCTACGTGCTTGACAAGGGCTATTGCACCTTTCGAACAGACCTGGAGTATAATCCTCAGGGTGCGAGAACAGAATCACCCAGCTGTCGCCAGCCCAGTCGTGGAAATTGATAGGCCCGGTGGTGGTATCAGCATCGAAATTAGGAGCTTTGCTTCCGAGGCGCAAACTGCGTGACAGTCAATAAACCGAAATAAACACTCGGAAAGAAGTGCAGAAAGACTGGGAAAGAGTGGTACGGTACGATGCTGGATAGTTAAAAGCATCAGAATCACCTCAGCGCGGGTGAGTGGAAGACGCGAGCAATACCGGCTCCAACCAAAAGCATACACGACACGCTCGCAATGAGAGTTGGGTGGAACTCACGGGGCAGCCCTCTCATCAGATGCCATTTTTTTTCAAGTGGTTGTGAATAAGATGATAGGTTTCGTTTTCTGAGTGCGTCTCGAGAGTTGGTGTTGAAAAACTGTTAGTGGGGGAGGAGGTAGATGTTTGTTGCACTGAATGGTGGGGCATATGAGGGGGATTCAAATATTGAAGATAGGCCAGGGATCGTTAAGCGTCCGTACTGAGCACGTCTTCTTGGTGATGATTCATTGGTTGGAGCTGGGCGCTGACCAACCTTTCTTTATTCCTTCCCAAGCTTATGCTCTTTCCAGAATTGCGTGATTCGCCACCTTTAAGCTTACCCTGTACGCAGAGGGGGAAACTCGAGTTCTGTGGTCACATAATAGTTGCTCCATATGTCCGGATTGTTTCAGGGCCTGTCAGTATGAGATAGAATATGCTCAAAAACATTTGCGCATGTAGTATATACGCTAACGCACTCCAGGAACCGGGTTCTCCCGCTTACTTAGCATGGCGTTTGCTTAAACGCGATGATCTTTTGGTAGGCTGAGAGTAATTGGGCCTGCATGGTCAAGGCTGATGATTATTAGTTGGTTCTAGTTATTCGAAAATTGAGTTTTAAAGGGACTTTTTAATTCCCAGTCACAGAGAACCAGATACTTTAATGAATGATTGAGCTAGCGTCAGATCAAGTGTTCTAGACGGATCTCCTGTGGACTTGGCACGGCATCCAGTATTCA
>JAJDMX020000400.1:0-33491 GCA_022345685.2 Nothomitra cinnamomea | reverse complement strand
AGGAGAGCACTAACATCAATGCAAGACGCGACTCGCTAACACGGTCGCGTTGACGCGTTTGCCACAAGCTGAAGTGTGTAGCCAATTGGAGGTCACTTACTGGCGCACGGATCACTGTACAATCTGTGCGCTGCAAGTCGACCCGACTTGGGGCTGGAATGTCGCTTCTGAGGAAACTTAAGCGAGTTCACCCATCAAAACTTCTATTATCGGTCGACGACAGCAACTTTAAATCGATGCAGGGCGACAACAAGTAGAGATAATTTAATTCTAAGTTGGCCGATCGATCGGGCTGATGAGAATTGACTATTCTAGTTAGTTGCATTTTTATTTATCGTGTGTAGTTGTCTAACCTGAAGTCTTTGTCCGACACTGGAGAAGCCCTGGCGACTTGAGCGCTGAATAAGCTCTATAAGAGCAAGCTCTTCACCTTCGTCAGGTTTCTATTGCGATACATGGGCCTTGCGCGATGTCGTCGCACCGTTTCGGCGTCGGGCGAGGGTCATGCGATTGACCCCATTTTCGCGTGCAGCCTCTCGAACATGCTTGAAAACACCTGTTTCAAGGTCATCGATCGCTTTAGCCAGAGCATCTTCGCGGTCCATAATGCTTACTTGGGTAGGTTTACTCGGCTCGGTGGTTTAATAGGGTAGAACGAGGAATGTTCTAGAAACTGGCACATAACCTATGGAACCACGGTATATGGGCGCTGAATTGCAGCTGAGGCGGCGGGGAAAGTGGGTGGGGGAGGGTCTGTCGGGTAGATGTCGGCGGTGTGACGAGGCTCATGGGCATTACGTCGACTCCGAAATGGAGCCTCCGCCGCGGATAACCCCCCACAGCACTCTCCCGGCTGATTCTCCGTGTAGAAGCATTGATTTTAATGCCTAATAGGCTTATTGGCGCTGGGAGTGGTGCAGAAAGTGGAGGGGGGATGGTTTGCGGGGTGGGCGGTGTGGAGGCGATAGGTCTCATGGCCATACGCATATGTCGATTATAAGGCGCAATAATTGCTGCGCGCTATTAAATGCAAGCTCAAATTTAATGCGATGCCTTGCTTGGCCAAGCACGAAGTCATCGCAATGCTTTCGCTTTCGCGCTCGTTTTTCTTTTGCCTTATAATGTCGCATAGTCTAGTCTACATACCTATCGACTCCGAAGTGGAGCCTCCCGCGCCTACCTCCCCCCACCCAGTCCCCCCGCCGTTTCTCTGCCGAGAAGCATGGATTCTAGAGCCTAATGGACCTATGGGAGCTGGGAGCGGTGGGGTTCGTGGGTTCGCTGTAGGCAGCGTGATGGGACGAGCAGCATAGATAGCGTATGTCACCGGGAAGCTGACAGCCGAGAAGGCTTACCCCACGATATAGTTGCGAGGCGATACCACAACTTCGCTGCAACAATGTATTGTGGGAAGGATACCACCACGACCCTCCGGGACTATGAAGATGGCCAATTTAAGCCGTTTGCTGCTGCTGCTGCGCAGTTCTATGATGTTCAGAGGACCAAATTGCTCACCTGGAAAAACGGTGCTCAACCTCGACAACGGACACACGGCAACCAGTATTTGTGGACACCATGAAATTAAGATTTCAACAGGGCCAAAGAGAAGATTGAGAATGGCGGTGAGACTTCTACCCAGGTGGCATGCAAGGTCCGCAAGCACATGAATTCTATAGGCCAAAAAAATTTCATTTTGCCGGCCGAAATACAACAGCACAAGGTGCATATTGTGACAGAGCAAGAGATAGCATTGCGAAAAAGAAAGAGAGTACCCTATAAAGGTCCTGGACCTGTTGGAGAGGTCATAAATGCAGTCGAGGGTGGTAGGCGTGGGGGACTGCCACACAAGCAACCAAACGGCGAAAAGCTGCGACGCCTCCAATTGAGGCCAAATGTGACTGTACAAGCATGGAAGATGATATACATGACGACATGAACTCGTGTACACTAGCCGTTACCACGTAGTACTACTCAATTGAAAACCTGTCAGGATCCCGGGTGCTGTCAGCTTCCCGGTGACATACTCTAATCATACCAATATGTCGATTCTAAAAGCGCGAAAAATTAAGCCTGACATCGATGACTGTGCCGCCGACGACCCACCCCAGGCAGCCTCCACGAGGCAATCTCCGCCGAAGGGCAGCTGAAAACCCGGAGATTCACAACCCATCGTGCGTCCAGCCGGAGCAAAGTCGGCCCAGCGACGAAACGACGCCATTATTGCTCCGCGCTCGAATTTCGAGCTCCAATTAAAAGAGACGTATATATATAGCTATATGTAGCAATAGCCACCACTATGATTGACCCCGCGCTTGATTTCGCGCTCGTTTTCCTATTGCTCTATATATTGCTTTAGAATATATATTGGCGCATAGTCAATATATCGACCCCGAAATAGAGCCTCCACCGCGCCTACCCCTCTACACCCAGTCTCCCCGCCGTTTCTCTATCAAGAAGCATGAATCCTAGAGCCTAGTAGGCCTACAGGAGTTGGGAGCGACAGGGAGAGTAGGTGGGGGAGGATTCGTGGGGTGGATGTGGGCGGGTGATGGGGGTCATGCCCATACGGATATATCATGTCTATAGCACAATCATTGCTGCGCGCAATTAAATTCGAGCTTGAATTTAATGCGACATCTATGTAGTCTATACATAAACGTCGCAATGCTTTCTTTAAGCTCTTTTTCGCACTCATATGCCTATTGCTCCATATATAGAGCATAGGCGGTGGGTATGGCGATTGCGGCTTTGAGCCTCCTCCGCCACCGATACTCCCACCACGACTTTCCTGCCCGATACTTCTCTGCTAGGCAATCTCCACGAAATTGCAGCCAAATCCGCGGAGATCCACTGCCGCCGGTGCTAGGCAATGACGTCTATGCTGTCACGGCGAAAAAAAGTTAAAGAACATAGAATAGCTTATAGTATAGCTCATGCCATAGATAGTATAGTTTAATTTAGTTCTACGACTACGAAAATAAGTTAAAATAAATTTGGTTTCACTGAGACTTGAACCAAGGATTTTGAGTGCTCTATATCGGTGAGGAACAGTATTGTATTGCAGCTATACTACCACTAGACTAATTTGACATACTAGAAACTGAACTTACCGGCCTAATAACCTCCATTTGGCCCCAGGGCCCACTAGTTCCGGTTCCGACTTGCTCCGTGGTGTTCCAGCAAGGAGGCAGCCGATTGGCTGAGTAGCCGTGTAGATGTCATATCCATGACGGAGTCCGAACTGGACTTGCTGCTGTAGGCGGAGCCATTGAGCTCACTTCGCGGTAGGTTTCCCCGGCGGTTCTCCGTTGCGAAGTGATCTCCCCAGTGCCTAATAGGCCTATTGGAACGGGGAGACGGGAGAATTGGAGTGGGGTGGGGTCCGCGGGGTGGGGGGGGTGGGTCCGCCGTGTGGCGAAGACGGCTCATTGCTTTCTCCGCCCATTCTCAGGCGCGAAGCATTGGATTGAGCGTCCAATGGGCCTGCTGGAGCGGGGAGGCGTGGGGGAATAGGATGGAGGGGTTTGAGCGAGGGGATAGTGTTGAGAATGGTCGATCTCGCTGGTGGCTGGGAACCACGAAAAAGGAGAAGGCTGGAAGCCCCTTATCTTGAGTATATCTAAGCACACACTCGCAGTAGATAGAAGTTAATAAATTAAGCAAGATATAACCTAATTTCAACAGATAGTAGTGCTTTCGTGTTGGGGCAAGCACGGAGTGCTGGTTCGAGTGCTCATATGTGACTTTTTTTTTCCGTCGATATTGGAGTCGACTTCTAATGGCGCTGGGCCCTACCCCCAGCACCCACACCACACCCACACCACCCGTCCTCCCCTCTCCCCTCGATTTTGGCTGCTGGCTATTAGTAGGATTGCTGGGATAGCGGCGGCGGGGGGAAGTCTAACGGTAATTGTACCGGAAAGCCTCCCGCGAAGTCTCAACATCGCGTGTGTGCGCTAGGCACACGAAGTAGCGACACGAAGCTCAGCCATATGTGGACATCTTTTCTAATTAGTAGGGCTTATAGTGCTCAATTGCTTGCTCGCTCAATTTATTGCTTGATCGCGCTTCCTCCGCGCCTCATAACCCCCGAACTTCCCACCCCACCGACTACCCACCCGTTTCCCCGCCTACCCTCCTAATTGGGCTAGAGCCAAGAGAGTTCGTGGTTTCAAAACCACGAACTCTGTCGAAATTGCCTAATTGGGTTAGAGCCATCCTCCTCCAATCCAGGCAATCCAGAGGCGATAATCTCCCCGAAATCGCGGCCAAATCTCATGGGATTGCCGCTTGCGGTAGACCCAGCTTGGGTAACGGCTTCCTTGCGCTAGGACTGAGATGGGCGGCCGGTTGATTTTTGCAATTCTCGCACGAATTGCAACAAGAATCCGAGCGAGAATGCTAGCAAGCATTCTAGCACGAATTAAATGAGCTCTATATATAGGTATAGCTATTGCTCGCGCTCGGTTCTTGCTTGCTTTACATATCGAGCACCCACGCCACCCCCCAGCTCCTCCGGCGGACGGGGCAGCAAGACCCCCGGACGAAGCAGCAGGCGCGGAGCAGGCTCATAATCGGCATAGACCCTACGTACTATTATGAGCCATTGATGCTCGTACTTGCACGCTTTTTTCATGCTTTTTGCATGCTTGATTGGTTACCTCACGAAAAAAATAAATAAATCATATAGGTGATTTTTTCGTGCCTATTCTAGGCGATTAACTGACAAATTGCCTTTTTAATGGGCCTATTGCGCTTGCTGTAGGACTTGATGTCCTCGTGTTTGCGGTGGGTGGGGTGGGTGGGAGACGGCCTTTTCGGAGTCGATTTCCGCCTCGAAAAAGCGCATTGCTCAATGTAGTGCTCATACCGACACGAATTCTAGCATTAAAAGCTAGCTATGGCGCTTGTAATGTTAATGCTCTTTTCATGCGTCTAGGCGCAAGAAGCCCGGTGGGTCGACTATGTGAGACGTCCAATCCATGCCCCGCGGGTCTATTTCCCATCGCCGCAAGAAACGAAAAACATATGTAGAAGGCTCAATTCTAGCCCGTTTTTAACGTCATGCATATGTATGAGAAGCTCCTGACGTCGCCAATGCGTTTTATGAGGTTAAACCATCAATAATCCTATCTGTTTCAAAGATGGCCACCGAAAAACACCTTTTACATCACCTTATTTACACTTCTGATTGCTATGATCAATATGGTAAGTAGGCGTCTAAGCAAGGTGTTGCAGCTATCAGAACGTAGCCAGAGCTCGATTCAACGCTGGAGTAGTCAAATCGTCACTGGTGCAATAAATTTGAGATTGTGGGGTGGGGGTGGGGTAGGTGTTGATGAGTACGGTTTTAAACCTCAACCACATTTGCGCTGAAATCATTTATCCTTTGGCGCATCGCAATAAAACTTTGTAAGATGTTTCTGGGACATATTTGGATGCTTCTGGCCGGGTTTGGCATGAGGTTATAAAGAATTTATCAACTTGCAGACTTAAGACCCCCCGCTCAACACCCCCCCTCCAGCCTGTACCGAACCCATTCCTGGTCCAAGCACTTTTAGACACATATATCCTGACGGTTAGCTAGGTTAGGACTAGCTTTTCTGAAGTTTTCACGTCCATGGCATCAAAGCTGCAGAAACGACAGCTTCAAATCAAACTTTTCGCGATTTTTTGTCTCTGCGTATATGGGGCAATCTAGCCATAACAAAGCCGATTCTTGACGGTTTTAGATGAAACAACATGATGCCAACGGTGGCTTAGGGCCATGCAACGCTTCTAAGGTCCCCTAAAGTCCGTAGTCCTACTGCCCGCAAAATACCAGATGCCAATCAAGCCCTAAGTGCTAAACCCATATTCTGATGTAGATTCTTCAAACCTGGACGGTTTTGGATGCTTCCAAAGGGCGATCTAGTTTTTTTATGCTGCACGATGCTTTTTACAAAGTTTGGGGGTGATGCAGGATCTGGGGAGGCGGTTGGTACGAGCTGACTTTACTAGGCGGATTGATGCTCAATGGAGTGCCTAAGTCCACACAGTGCATCGATTTTGCTCAAACTTTGAGGAGTTGCTATGGAACTATATGCCTTACTGTCTTGTCCTTGGCCATTACGTAGGAAGATGGTAAGTTCTGAGCTTCCGACGATGTTAGCTGCGAGTAGATAGCTGGCAAGAGGATATTGTTCGTCCAGAGCTGGAGGTTTTCGGCCGAAGGATTCGTGCTGCCCTTGCCCTCAGTATACTGCTGTGGAAATAAGATGTATATGGCCATGTCTTCGAAGCCGGCAACCCGCCCAAACATCACGTTGGGTACCTTGTGCACGGGCACATTGCGCTACACACGCTGATTACCCTCCTCGTCAGGGTATCGTACCGCGATGCTGACTCTAGCATTCGATAAGTTCGTCTTTCGTCTGGGAATTATACCCAGTTTGACTCCACATCTGGCTACGGACAGGCAGGATGGAAAGGCTACGATGCTGTCTATGTCAAACGTAGTCTCTGCCGGTCTTTTCTTCGTTTTGTCATGCTCCAGACATATCGTCCTTGGAGTATCGGTCTGCCAGGTACCGCAGAACGTAGCCTGAACCAGATGTGATGGCCCGGCTGCCGGCGGTCGAATGGGTAAGGAAACCATCAGCCGAGGCACGGTGGGAAGAGGCCTTGTGGGTGGTGAGGCTACGGCTAGGGCTGGCTTTACCAGTTCTTGATCTTCAACGTAGAAGCCATCGTAGTCGTCATCTCTTACTGGCTGGTAATCGTCTTGGTCTTCGTCGTGCCCATCTACGACCCTGAGTCCTGGGTCTGCGGAAGTGGCTGGACTTCTTCACAGGCTGGAAAGGTTACATGCTTGGAGACCATACCGGTTGACATTCCGGCGGGGTTGGCTGCAGCCTCTCTGGCTCGTGCTTGGTGTCTGGCTGTGGAGAGTCGAGTGCTCTCCTTCTTCGCGGCGACGCGCTCCTCCTCTGTGGCGTACTTCTTTGGCCGTGCCATGGCTGCTGGCGGGAGGTGCGAGGGGGCTGGCTTTGCGTTGGCTGATGTTGACATTGGGCTTGGCGATGGCCTCGATTCTCCTCCTCCCCCTCCAGCCGCTGGATCGAGCACGTGGCGGCCCTGAACCTTACGTAAAGTGCCCTCAATTGCACACTTAGGGTTAATGCATACACCGCTAAATGCTTAATGGGGTTATTGGATACACGGTAAAATCGAGTCACAGGGATCTACGCGAGGTCTTGAAGGTTAAATCGCCGCCCGACCCCACGACAACTCCGCTGCAACGCGGCGCGACGACCTGCGGTGGCGTCCGGATTTCGACCCCGGGATCCTGCTCGCTGCCGCCGGTTTGGTCTACGTGCAATTCGGCGCGACGTGGGGACCGCGCCGGTGTGGGTCTTGGCGAAGGGTCAACCGCTGGGTTCGGCACTTGTGCCCGGCTGGTTTCCTTTTTTCTTTTTTCTTTCTTTTCTCCTCTCTCCTCTCTCCAGAAAGCTCTAAATTACCGATCCGATTAGCTAATCAGGTCTTTAGTTGACTGTTGAGCGACACCGTGTGAAAATGAATAAAATGAGCAAAGGCCCATGAGTGCGCAAAAGCACCTGAACTATGTCTACTTGGATCAGCAATGGACGCTGTTGATTTTCAGCAGACTTTACACAAAGAAGCAGCTGAACGTATCGCTGACCTGGTCTAGCGCTCTACAGCACAGATTATAGCTAATGAAAAAGCTATTATTGAACGAGAGCAAGCAGTTCCTACTAAGCTTCCTGGGCCGGTTAAAGAATCCAGGCCTACAGCATACCTCCCACCCTGTAGTATCACTAGACGTCGAGGCTTAATAGGCTTAGGGGTCTCCGAAAAACAGGCCCGCGATTGCGAAAAGAGAGAGAATGCGTCGGGAAAGGAAGAGGGAGCAAGGGAGCACCCAACTGGACAAAGAAGAAGCAGCGTATAGCTGCAGAAATTGTAGCCGTGGCTAGTATAGGCGGAGTAGGTATGGGAGGTATGTGGAGGGGGGCATGCCGCTGTGGGTGCGAGAGGGCATCGGAAGGACGGGAGGGAGCTCAGGGCCGCGAAGGTAAGTCTCCTAGGTAGAAAGCCTTACTAACCTGCAGATTAGTATGGCGTAGGATGGGGTGGATTGAGTGGGAGCGCTGCTGAGCTCAATCTACGATAAGGGCCTCCACCGCCTCCATTTTCTAGTGGCTACTAACGTGTGGGCGAAATCTACTCTGCGGTGTGGAGTTCTGATCGGCTGGCTGGGGTGGGGGGTATGACGTGGAGGAAAGTGCGCTCCTCGCTATTGGCGATACCGACATATAGGCTTAAGGCGCGGAGCAAGAATTCGGCATGGCAGCGCCAGCGGACAGCTGAGATCGCGGTGGGACTGGCTGGTAGGGGTGAGAGCGCGGGGTGAGTCTCCCCCGAATGCCCCCCTACGCACACGCCTTTTGCTATGGCGTGTGAGGACTTGGTGGGGCGGGATTGGGCGGGAGGGGTAGGCTTGAGAGCTCACTCGGAGGTAGGCTTCTCCTTGCATTCTCGATTTCCGTGCGGATAGCAGCCATATCCGGATAGAAAGCTTGGACATGGGCTGGGTGGGCGGGTGTTTATGATGTAGGTAAGTGCTCCATGCGCTTCGGAAAGAGCTGACATATAGTCTAGGTCGGCCTCGGGCTTCGATCCGGAGTAGGGGCGCCGGCGCAGCGCTGGGAGTACCGCGGGAGAAGGGGGGTTTGGTGGCGGGCGCCCGGCAAGTTTTCCCCGCACAGAGCTCTTCTAACCTGGCCTTTAGCCTAGATTATGAGTGCTTTTCGTGGACCTCGGCTTGGGATGGGTGTTGCTCGTCTGTGATGTCGAGGTGAGTCTCCCTACGCTTCTCCTTCTGTTGGTGGCTTTGATCCTTGGGCATAGGGTCTACGGCAAGGGGGCTGATTGGTGGGGTGATTAGGCTTGATTTCGTGCTTAATTCAACTAGTAATATAGGGTAGACAATTGAAAATAGTAGATAGAATAGACAGCCACGTAGGAATGAAAAAGGAGACAGAAGTTGCCGCCTACAGCTCCTCTGACCCCAGCCTGATTCCGAGACCTGGCAGACGTGGAGGCTCGATCATCAGTCTCTCGGAACGCTGCCTGAGCTGCTCTTCCACGGGAAGAAGCTCCTCGCCATAAACCGGCTCATCCGGTGCACCCCATCGAACAGGAACCCTACCCTATATGGCCATCAGCATTCTCAATCACGTTCGCAATGCACACTTCTACCACCACGATTTCGAATCGTTCCTTTATGTACCTACCTGGTGTTGCATCTACGATGCAGATGACCGCGGCTACACTCCTCCACAGAACGACCCTGATCGACGTCGCCAAGTGGAAGCGGCGGAAGAGTTCTTTGGAGTGGCCCGGAAAGATATCACGGAGGAGCATTTGTGCGACCCATTGGTTAGGTGGCGGAAGGTTACGTATCAGGACATTGGACCCCTCAAGCGGGAGGGGACCGAGGATCGGTTCAAGGCTTTATTGGTCTTGCTATGGCCTCGGCGACACCGCAGGCACCATCCACAAACTCTAGTTAAAGGAATCGATCATGCAGTGAGAATCTCTAGTACCGGTCAACGTAAGCGAATTGGAATACTGTGGTGATTGATAATGAGGTTGGAAAAACTATACGCGAACGGCTGTAGAAGATAAAAGGAAGATCGAATGAGAGGAAGGCTAGAGGACTTTCGTGGCCCCATGACCGGAATCCCTAGGCCATTGGTAGAGCCGGAAAGCAACTCAGAACTCTGCAAAAAGCTACAGGAAGGTTCGTATACAGCGAAGCAGTTTTACATAGCTATAATGCTACTCGTGCGGTAAGGGCAGTCCTCCATGACGCATATAAAGTCGTAGAGTGGGTCCCTGAGGTTATTGAGAGCGGGACTCCCACCTGGCAGCGACTGGATGCCCTGCCGCTTTGGTGCGAGGGGTACTGATAGCGACTTGAAGTATTAGCTACCTTAGGGTGATGAAAAAGGTAGGATCGCGACTCGGAGGTCACGCAGAAAGGTCCGTTACATTATTGAGCCAAGGGCGGCTGGTGGGAGCCTTGACTGGAGCAATTGTTCTACGGTATAAGTGGTGGGAAGCGAGAAGTCTGGTTGGATTGGAGGAAGGCAATTCAAATGGAGGATGAAATACATGTCGGGACGCGCCAGAGACGTGTCGGGCAGGGGATGAAAGGAGAGCAGGCGAGGGTTGAATGGGTTGATCAGATCCTGCGCACCGCAGGCGGGTCTGAGCTCCCCACCAAGCTAATCGGACTACGGGTCAGGGTCCGACTACGCATGGGAGTTAGGGTGAAGCAGTTATCGTATCAATTCTGTTTTTGATAACTGAAAAAGCACTCATAGGGGCTGAAAGGTAAGTATGCATCGTCTGCATTGCCGCCATCATCTCCTACATAGACGGCTGTTCTCTGGTCTTCCTGGCGAAATCGAGACAGCTTCGCACATGCAGCAAGAGGACATGTAAGGGTGCTGCTCCCTTCAGCCCCTTCTTATGCCGTCGATGGGATTTTCTGCAGAATTTACTCCCACGGCTCACTTTTGCCATTTCGCCAGAGTTCGAACGGATGCCATTGTGTCAGGATGTCTAGAGCCTAAAACTTCTTGGCGAAGTTTCTGAACATCGGCCATTAGCGTCGCTGCCTTTTCGTGCCGTCCTTGCAATTTGAAGGTGTAGGCTAGGTTATTCATGATCGTCAGCGTGTCTGGATGCTCCTGCCCGAGAACCCTCAAACTCGTCTCCATGACTTGAACAAACAGCTCCTCAGCCTCCTTCCACCGTCCTTGATTCCTGTAGGTCGATGCCAGGTTCGCCATGCTCGTCAGCGTGGAAGGATGCTCTTGCCTGAGCACCCTCTTTCTCGTCTCCATGACTTGAACAAACAGCTCCTCAGCCTCCTTCCACCATGCTCGTCAGCGTGGAAGGATGCTCCTGCCCGAGCACCCTCAAACTCGTCTCCATGACATGAACAAGCGGCTCCTCGGCCTCCTTCCACCGTCCCTGACTCCACAAATACCAGCCAACATTAGAAAGTAGGGTCAGCCTAAGTGTAAGGTCCGTCGGCTTGGAGACATACCGAAGCACTGCCTGTGCGTGAGGAAGATACATGGCACAAGTATTCCAATTTTCGAACTGGCCGTTTGGATATAAACTGGCCATTGTTGCTAAGGCGCCTCCGGCCCACTTTTCGAATTTGCCACTAACAACCAGCCATTTGTGCGTGACCAACTGGACCAAGCGATGGATATCAAATGTATTGCCTGCATCTGTCTTGGTCAACAGGGAGAATGCCTTAAGGGTTCCCAGAGCTTTTGCAAAGTCCAATGGACTTTCGCCTTGACGCTGAAGAAGCGACTTCGGAATTCCCTGTCGGTCCAGGAATGTCATCAGCGAGAGCATCTCCGCCGCACGGGGATTTTGCCTCTTGATCTAGTCGAAGGAGATCATCCATGTTGTCGTGATGGCATTAGGAACGTCGTCACCTCTTCCCATCGTCTCGAATGCTTCATTGAGCAGTTCCGTCTTGACCTCATCGCCAGCCTTGTATAACTCGAGGTATTTCCCAATAGCGAGCTACTTCTCCTGTATGAATGCAGTGGCCTGAGCCATGGCGAGTGGCAAGTATTCCAAGAGCTCCATGAGCTCATAAGGCTGACGGATCACTCTCCTCGCCTAGCTTCTTCCTGATGAGTTCAACAGATTCCATCTTCGTCATTTTCTTGACTTCGATCAAATCTCTGCTGCGGCCCTTTGCGAACTTACTGCCGACTACCTTGTCCCGTGTTGTTACCAGTAGGGATCCATGCGAGCATTCAGGAATGAAGTCCACTAGCCTGGCCGCATGACCGGTAGATCTGGAGTCCCTCTGTGGACCCCCCAACGGCGGGAAGTACATCTCTGCGTCGTCAGCATTGTCGATGATCATCAGCCATTTGCCGCTCTGCGTCCCTCGAAGCCATTCTCTGACGACAGCTAGCTTGTCTACATTCGGATTGCCTGCCCCTGGGATGCTGCATTCTCGCATAATCTTCTCGAACGCTTGGTGGAATTTTTCAACGTTGCTCCCGTGGACCCAGAAGACAGACGTATCCGGGTGCTCGTCTCGAAGCCAGTATGCGTACTTAATAGCAATTTGGGATTTCCTGGAACAAAATTGTCCGTCAGCACCACCTGAAAAGTTCTGTGGAACACAAATACTGACCCAACGCCTCCTAAGCCGAAGAGTGCTGCCCGTGCTTGGAAGTTATGCCCTTGGCTCTCTCCATTTACTGCAAGGCTTTCTTTTAGCCGCCCGAAGATCTGCTCACGACCTACGAAGTCCGGATTGTTCGGAAACGGAAGGGCGACTACCGAAGAGACAAATTTAGCTTCTATCCGTACTGGCAGGTGTACCCCTGAAGCCGTGTGTTGTTTACTTACAAACAGAACTCGCAGACTCATTCCCACCTGGGGATGTATCTATGACAAGATTGTTGTGGCTCTGTGACGCTAGATATCTGGAGGGCACACGGCTTTCCAGTGGTATTTGCTCTTGCACTGACTCTTGACCCCTCGACACCCGGCCATGCGGTTCTCCTACAAGCGGGAAAGCTGGGTTGGTGTGGGTATAATTATACGTGTAATACCTATTGCCGATAGCGACGTTTCCATCTTGGGTGCTGACGTGCCCCTGGAAGATGGCGGAACTGCCATTTGCGGTAATTGTTGAGAAGGTACTTCCGTGCATGGTGACGGAATGAGGTAGAGGACTTCGGCTCTGCATGGCAACGGAGCTGCGAAGGTCAGGCGTCATCTAGAGCAGCCTTGGGAGTAGGACAAAATACACGTACTCGACACCGGGTTGATTCAGTGAGAGATCTCCTTCCCTCGGAGAGTCCATGGACGTGGAGGACTAGCCTCGTTCAGCCAGATGATCAGCGGAGGGCTCAAGCTCAATAGCTGATGCAGCCTACCATGACGGACGCAGGAGTCAGCTCAGACAGCCTAACCCTGAGAGGTTTATGTCGCTGGCGCAGTCGCACGGTATTATACTCGGCCGACCGTTCACACTGCAACCGTAGATGAGAGAGTGGTAAGACCATGGGTTCAGCCTCACCAGGACAGCTGAATCGCTTCGGAGGGGTGGGTGGTCCGTGCGCTACTGCAGATTTGCTCCGGATTTAGCCGTAACCCTCGCGAGACAATTTGCCAAGATGAACACGCAGGCCAGGCCAATCAAGACAACTTTAAGACAGGCAGCAAGAAAAGGGACACCATACAGAGGCTACTAGCACAAGTCCTGTTCTCGTGCTGCCTTTTGTTTTGCTTGCCATTTTGAACCCAATAGAGACCTCGCTTAATGTGTTCCCATTCAACGAACAGCAGACATCACAGGATTGTGTGGTCAATCCCGCTCCCAGTCAAACGTTCTATTGCCCTAGCAAAGGTGTCTTGCGAGGGTCTAACCATGTTGCTCTTATGGGGACTTTTCGATGGAAACGCCCTCGAGATGTAACTACTCATATTCAAGCTCTGCCAGCTCTGCAAACACGCACGGGATGTGGGTAATACCATTTACGTTTACTTTCGTGACAAAAATCCGGAAATCTCTTCGCCAATCGGGACGGAGATAGCTGCGTTCACTCAAACCCTCGATGTCCTGGATGACTCCCACCGGTATGAAATCGAGAGAAAACTCCAAGAGCAGGCTTGCGCGCCAGTTCCGTTCATCGATCTCCAACCCAAATATCAATGCCGCGACTGCAAATACTGCTGCGGTACCGAGTCCTCCATCCAGGCGCACTTGAATCACCCTGGAACTGGACCGCACTCCACCAAAACCTACGAGAGTGCTGATTTCCAGACTCTGTGGGTGCACCATCCCTCCTCTTTTTCCGCGTGTATCCGATCGCGACTGGCTTGCTTGGGAATCCAAGTTCAGCCCCTCTTCAGCACTTCCACACAAAACTCCAGGAAGCAGAGGACAAGCGCCTGAGAGATATAGAAGCCTCACTGGCGGTGCTACCAGCGAATTCCCGGAGGCAGACTCACCCCGTGGCTCAAGCGCACGCGCTAGCTAGCTATACCCCGATTAACCTTTGCAGACGCTCATAATGTGCTCAGCCGCTCAATATGTCGCTTCAAACGTCGAAGTGTTTCATCTAGACACCTTCGCCAAGTTGTCGGAGGCTTCAACTTTAATTCACCTACGGCGCCCCGACCTCCCAATTAACCTACTTGCACAAACGAATATCACAACTCATCCTGGTATCGAACAAGTCCAGTGAAACGCTTGAGTTAAAGCTTGATCAATTCTCTACTCGATCTGGCTTTCAGAATTCAATTTGAGCTGTGCAACGTTACGTTCTAAATATCGAAGTTCAACCCCTTCTTTCATTAAGGGGTACAGCCAAGACCATCGACCTCTTCACCACCGTCTCGCTTGCTCCCCTCACATTCGCCTCAGAACGCTACACAACTCTGCGAAGCAGAACTCGATCCTTTCCACACCCCATTCAACTTACTCTTATTCCCGTTGCCCCATCGCTGAGGTTGACCATCATATCTTCCATATCTACAATCACCCCACAGTGTAGTGGTCTCATTGAAGACCAATTTGCCCGGAGGACACATCGAGTCTCACTTAGCATGATAGCTGCCTCTCCGGCCCTACCTACCGTAGGCAGCCTTCTCGACATCAATCCAAGCACAAAAACACGGCGTAGGTAGACTATGAGGCCATTCTACTTGCTGGATAGAAGCTCCTAGTAATCGCTGGAGCCTTTCTACTATCTAAGTTATGCTCGCATTGTCGATTTTCGCAAAGTGTCGAAAGCCTGGGTGCTGTCGAAAGCTCGGTGATATACTCTATCATAAACGATGGCGAAAACGAGTACGTTGCCGCTCTGCAGCCGACATGATGGGCACAGAGTCCAACGACAACCCCTTCTGCAAAAAGACACTCAACGTCAAGTAAGGAGGGAAAGTCGTCAAGGTTAAGGTGGCCGACAAGTGCATGGGACTGTGTAAGTTGCCTCCTTCACCTCAGAACATTTTTGAAATTCTAAGAGAAAATAAGACTGATTGTCATCCTCCCAACAGAAGGGCCAAGATATTGACCTCTCCGTCAAAGCCTTCGGGGATCCCGCTGATGTCTCTAGGCCGAGTTAAATGCACTTGGTGGTTCGACTAGGCAACGCGGAGGAGGGACTCGCGGGGTAGCTGGATTGGAGGTAGGTATCATGGACAGGCTTTGCTTTGGCGTGTGGTTTAGGTGCGCCTGTGGCTGAGCCGCGTGTAGTTTAGTTACGCTTGTGATCCGGTTTCGCCTGTGGTTGAGTTGCGTGTGGTTTAGCTGCGCTTATGGTTTGGCTTGCCTCTGGTTGAATTGCGTGTGGTTTGGTTGCGCCTATGATTTAGGCTGTGCCTGTCATTTGGCTGCGCCTGCGGTTGGGGCGAGGGCTTTAGTCGTGGGGTGAAGTGGGGTGTAGACTCCAGTTATCGGCGTCACCGCGGGCTTGAGGGTGTTTGTACTTCGTAGCTATTTTAGTATTTAACAAGGGTGTCGGTACAGCCACCGGGGTTTTTGGTGCGGCCACCAGATCTGAACGACCACCGCCGGAAACCCACCCCGGCAAAACTTTGGTCTTGCTCGCCTACCATTTTGATTTTACAACGTTTCTTGGCGCTCCGATCATCCTCGTCCCCGTTAGACTCCGCCCGCATAACAGCTGACTCACTCAATCAGACGCTTGATCCGTATATCCGTCACAGGCCAGTGGCTGTGAATGTAGAGGTGAAACGGCAGCATGGTGTAGACCCGGCCGTGCAATTGGGAATCTAGACCGCAAGTGGCTTTTTAAAACGCAGAGGGGATGGCAATACGGGAGGGGGATCTTGTACACCCGGTTTGACGATTATTGGACATCATTGGGATGCATATTTGGGATATTGGGACCCTGGCGGAGGGGAAGTGGTGAGTCTTTCGTCTCTTTATCAAGGATGCGTCCATGCTGACCGGGGTAACGTCGATCACTGGGAAGTTGACCGAAACCGGGAAGTTGACCATTGCCAAATCCGGAAGCGATCTGAAAAATTCGACCCCCTATAATATTTGCTCTGACAGAGCGACACCTTCGTAACTCTGATGGATTGTGAAGCCGATATCCAGAAGGCCCTTGAGGGCCTAAAAAGCCAGAAATACAAGTCTATTTGTGCAGCGTCTAGAGCTACAAGTGTCCCACACCCTACCTTGATCAATCGCCTAAACGGTTGCCAATCTTGCCGCAACTCACATGGAGCCTACCAGGCTTGTACTCCAGCTGAAGAGGAGGCTCTAGTTCAGTGGATGAAGGAGTGGTGCAGTCGTAGATTTCCTATCCAGTCCGAGGAACTTAGGAAAATGGCGCGACACCTTATTTTAAGTTGCGTTAATGGTTCTAGGCACAACACTATTTTAACACATCTTATAAGCCAAAATTGGCCATCTCAGTTCATTAAGCGACATCCAAACATGAAGTGGTTGCTTGTAGAACTGATTGAAAAGTCAAGACACATAGTGTATATGCCAGAAATCTTTAAGAAGTAGTTTGATTAATACCATAAGCACTTTGACAAGGATAAGCCAACTCCATGCAATATATACAATATTGACAAGACTGGCTTAATACTTGAGAATGGTGAGAAGGCTTATATTATTATAGATAAGTGACTAAAGTCAACTGGATGTCAGGTAAAGGCTAAAAAAGGCAAATTATTAACTTCTATCAAATGTGCATTTGTTGTTAGACAAGTAATTCCACCTATATTCATTTATAAAAGTAAGTATTTACAACATCATAGGTTTGAATCAAGTGTACCTAAAGATTAAGTAGTTGCAACAAGCCTAAAAGGCTAAACAAGTAATACATTAGAACTCTAGTAAATACAGAATCATTTCAAACCATTAATATGACTTTTAAATAATAACTATCAGTTTTTAAATCTGGATAAACATAGAAGTTACATAACATTTAAGCTTCAGGACTTCTGTACAGCAAAATAGATTATTTTATTATGCTTACTATTTTATAAATCATATATGTTACAACTTCTCAATATTGTAGTATTTTCGCTATTGAAACATTATTTCCATTGAGTTATAGAAAGACATCTAAGGCTGAGCTGTTCATAATTTCCAAAAACTAAGTTTGTGCAGACTTATTATAGTTAAGATCTCAGTATTAGTTAACTTTCTAGTAATCAATATTATTTAAGATTCTGTGCAACTCAATTCACTTTAGCAAAATTGAAACTTTTGATGGAATCTTTCAAGTTCTAGCTACTTTAAGAAAATCTTATAAATAAGAGGTAAAGAATTTTAGAAAGTGGTTTGAGGGAATTATATAAGGATAATTAAAGAGATGCAAAGTTATTAAGTAAAAATAGTTACAGTGTAATGATCTAACTTCACTAAGGTTTTATTTTCTAGTTTATCTGAATGTTTAAGTATATGGCAAGGTATTCTTAGGATGACTATAGAATAATTATGTTGATCTCGTATACTAAAATAGCAAAAAGGTCTTACTGTAACTATATCGAAGAATATCTTTAAGTAATAATTCTTGGTAAAAAGCTTTATTACTAAACTAATAAGACATTCAGTGAATAGGGAAGGAAAAGTACTTTCCCTGAGATCCTAATGTCATATTTATAGCCGCTTCTTCACTAATTTCTTAGCCACCTGCTAATAGGTTTACTTGATATATTCTTTCCTCAATGTCAATCACACTTGATTTACATTAAGTCTAATAATGAAACTTGAGTCATCATAACTTATAACTCTCTGTCCATATCTAAGCTGCCTACTACATTTAGCTGATATATACCTTTCAGTTACTAAGTGTCCCCTAGTTCTCTTGGCCTTACTTTTATAACTAACAGTTCTAGATCTATAGGTTGCAGAAGTTCCTTCTGGTTGATCGCTTCCTAGTCAAGCCATATAGCAGTCATATAGCTGGCTGAGGTTGTTGCCTTGACCAGAGTATAGATAATTTATTAAACTTGCCTTGGATCGTACTCCCAGTGCCAAGAGCACTAATTGTATGGATTTTGCTTTTGGCCCCTACTTAACTCTAGCAAGTACCATCTGTCACGGATGACCCAAGCATCATTAGGAATGCCACGGATACAGGAGTGGCGTTGGAACCATTGAACCGGATTGCAAGCCCATGGGACATGGATGGCACGGATGGCTCGGCAAATATGAACTGAATACGAGAACGAGTGGCACTTGCCGTGGGGACATGGGGGCCGGAACAAGGGTTCGCGCAATCAGCACCCTTGGTGCTGAGAGTGCGACTCGTGGCAGCTCAGTAAATTACCTACACCCCTGTCAAGGCAATGACCTCAGCCAGCCATAGTACCGCCAAGGAGTCTAGCCAGGAAGCGACTGGCGAACAGGAACCACCATGACCTACGGGCGAGGAATCGTTGGTCGTGGGTAACAGACCAGGAGAGCTGAGAAACACTTGGCAGCTGAAGAACACGTTAGCCAGGTGTAGTGGGTAACTCAGATATGGATGGAGAGTACGAGTCATGATGACTCAAGTTTCATTAGTGAACTCGGCGTGAGTCGGATATGAGTCACACCAAGGGAAAAGCACCCTAAGTGATATGAGTTGCCCGTTGGCAGGTGGCTAAGAGATCAGTGAAGAGGTAGCTATAAATATAGCGTTGGAATCCCAGGGAAGACGTCTCTTCTTTCCTCTTCACTGAAAGTCTTGTTAGTTTAGCAATATAAGCTTCGTACCAAGAATCATCGGCCAAGGTATCTTTTGATATAAGTTGCAGTAGGACTAATTCGCTATCCTAGTATACGAGACTAACGTAATTGTCTCACGGTCACCTAAAGAACGCCATGCCGTATACCTGAACACCAAGACAAACTAGGAGATAAGACCTCATCAGAGTCAGATCATCACACCATCCATCCTTGTATTTGATTTATTCTTGCTAAGCTGTGTATGTTGTTCTTAACTTTATGGAATTACAATCTGGTTTAATAATGGCAGCACTATTTCTGTATCCATAATATTCTTAATAAGGCTTTGGATATTTATGATATGCAGGTATCTTAGAGCTATACTTTTATTCCTAGAGCTTGCGAATACCTACAGAAATGTACTATACAGACTGTTGTAATCAGCTAAAGAATTTATAAACTTATGAATTATGTAGCCTATAATTAGTTGAACTCATTTAGTTAAATAACGATACCTTAACAAATCAAAACTTATCAATATAGGTGAAGTTTATTATGTAATTTAGGAAAAAGTTAATCAGCTATACTTAATTAAATTCTTATCTTTATTAGATATTGTGAACTAATACTAAAACTTAATATAAGATGTTATTTTTATAATTTAATCTTTTGTTAATAGTTACTTTAAAGCAATGCAGTATAATAACTATCTAAAATAGTTTAATTATAACTTTAGAAATAAAACTAGTCAATACTAATTGATAAGGTTACTTGATCGTATGTATAGCAATTAAGATTAATGGTCTGATCCTAATACCTGTCGCTTGAATAAAGTACATAGACTTTATTTTTTCCTTTAAAAAATATAAAGAGGGTATTTACTGCAATACTTAAATAATATAGAAAATAGCTAAAAATCTAGCAAAGTTCACTTCTTTTCAATCTATTTCTTGTTCTTATTTGTATTTAAAGTATCCAAAGTATTATTTGACTTAACTGTAATGGCAAAAACTTTAGGTATTATAGAATAAGTAATACTAGTATAAGTTACTGGATCTTGAGAGTATTTAAGGTAACTTAATTTGTAAACATAGTCTCTTTGCTACCAAAATCACTTCTTAGCTAGAATTCAATAAGACAATATGTAGCTATATTTTTCAATATCCTAGGTGATGAAACTTGAATTACTAAGTAACAAATAACTTAATTTAATATTCAATAAAACAAGTATTTTTCATTGCTTTCTAAGTACTCTTTATAGTTGCTTTTTATCAAGTGACTTGTTATCTATTATTAGATGATTGTATATCAAATTACAATAATATCAAGATATAACTAATAACCTGAATTCCAAATAAGAAATCTTAAGTTTTACTGTAACTTATATCTCTCTTGCCTTAATATAATTGGTATACAATTTACTACTTTTAGTCGACATGCTATTATGGATACCTCAGGCCTTAAGTTACAGAATACTATAAATATAAAAGTAGTACAGAAATTATTAGATCAGATTGCAAACAAAGTTTTATTAAGTATAGTATATAATTAAGAAAGTCAGTTATTAAATACAAACAGTAATGGAACTTATTGGGGTTCAGTACCTAAAGTAGTAGTATGCAGGCTATTAAGTCTACATACTGCATATTGTGTACAGCAACTGAAAAATATGAAACAATACTCTAGTCAAGCCATTTTCACTTAGTGAACTCAGTTAGCTACTACAATACTAAGGGAGAAATACAAGAAGAAACTAACAAACTATAAAGGCTCTTAGTTAAGGACTGGCTAGGGGTGACTTAAGAGGGGAGCTGACAGATCTCTGACTAGCTGAGATAACTGAAGGACAGATGAGTCAGGAGTAGTAAGTTGTGCAGTAATTGCATACAAATAAGAGAAGTATGAGTCACAAAGTAACTTGATAAAGAGTTGCTATAAAGAGTACTTGAAGAGTAACAGAAAGTGCTTTCCTTTTCTCTTTATTGAATGTATTATTTGGAAATTTGTTACTTAGTAATCCAAGTTTTATCACTCAAGATATCGAAAGATAAGGGATTCATATGCTACTCCAACCTGGCCTAGCACCCTCCTCTGGGTTTGCACCCATTACACTAGGCTAACTGGACAGATACTTCTCTCGACCTTCAATCTTCCCTCTTTTGGGTGCTTGACACACTATCTTGTGTCCCGGTTAGCTGTTTGCTCTCACGGCTGTCATCGTGCGGGAACAGCGCCACCTGTTTGATCTCACACATGCTTGGTGCTTACCTATGTACTCGGAGGATGCTTGCCTTCGAATGGCCGGATAAACTCTCTTTGGCCGGCTCCAACAGCTTGCCAAAGTTTGATAACCAATTGTTGTCGTCGGGGCTAAGGCTGTCATTAGGGTCAAGGCCGTCTACAAAGTCGACGTCAGCATTAAAGCCGACGCCGCTACCAAGGTTTTCTGTCATGAGGCCGTATCGCTTCCCGATTAGCGCCTACTCACTCTCTCTACTCAGCTATCTCGTCTTTGGTCAGGTTGATGTTGGGGGGGTCGCTCTTCGGACGCTGGCTCCCTAAGGGGTTCCTTTTCAGGAGGTCGCTCTTCAGCGATTCACTTTTCAGTGGGTTGCTGTTCAACCACTCGTCCTCCGACTTTCCTTCTTAGTATTTGCTCTCGGGCTTGTCCGTCGACTCGTTGCTCTCCAAATGGTTCCTTACCCAAATCTACTCAAATATCTGCTTATCGAAAGGTCATGCAAGAGTTTTACGATTCAAATATGGATAATTATATCATATTCAATGCCGAGTCCAGCTTTAACTACACTCTCACAACATAACGCCCTTCCTAATATTTGGGCAACCTCAGAAAATTTTCGTTTTAGCTTTAAAGAATGAATCTGACGTTGAGTACTAAACAGCCTGAATCAAAGAAAACAATTTGATTCATCCTCGATCTAACGTTCCCGATATGTTCTTTGTTTTTCTCCTTAACTCCCAACTTCAATATTTCTTCTTGCGACATGGCTTCGAATAACGGTATTATTCGGTTTCTCAGCCGGGGACATATTCGCGCGCGACTGCACGGCGGCTTATGTGATAGGACAACGGGACCCCAACCAGTGAGCTTCATTTAGAAATCTACAGACCACAATAGCCGCCACCCCTCGCTTACCAAATTTAGTTGAAATTTTAATTCTGTTTGGGCCGGAACGCTGGGCGTGCTCCCGTCATAATCTGTAGCACGTCACTAGAGCTTGCACGCCCTTAAAAGGGGAAGTTGATACCAAATTAAAAGAAGGCGACAGATGAAAGGTAATGTAAAAGAAAAGGCGACATTTTACGGGAGGGCAACGAATCCGACTTTTATGCAGGCGTTCCATAAGAGACTGAGTCGGGCGTGTGGTGGCTGAGCCTGTTGTATAGTGAATCAAGTGTATGGCGAGTCGTGGGTATGGCGAGTCATGGGTATGACGACTCGAGATATATGGTGTCGTTTGCGCACGGGATTCCCGAAGGGGAACTGAACACTCACCATCTCACACAGAATATCGCCGCGTTCAGTGTTTCGCAGTGCAAGCTCTACGAATAGGAATATTAGAAAAATTGAATCTTAATCCACGTCCGTGGATTATCCCTTCTTCATAACGTTCGTCGTACTCTGAAAAATTCTCCGCTACAGCGTCGCTTGCACCACTTTGGGATTCAATTCGTACGTGAGTTATTCGTCGCTAACGTTAGCTACCTTTAGAAAAAGGTGTTGAGCTGTCTTTTCCAAACTTCGGCGTCGACAAAAGCAGCCAGGCCCTGCAATGCAATGCTATAACCCATAACGGTGATGTTGGGCCCCGCGCTGCTCCCTGCCGCTAAACCTAAGGAACATTGGCGTTGCTAATCAAGGCTTGTGTTGGCACAAGCTCTCAACCGGTTACAGTAGCGAAAAGCAAAAGTACTTCGACGCACACAGGATGCGGGCGGCAGAGTTGAGCGAGTTAGATATATCCCTTTGACTACTGCCCGTTCACTATCGCGGATGCAATGAAATTCAAATACATTCTGCCGTAAGGATAGGATCTTTGATGAGAGCAAGAACTTGTGGGAAATAGAGACTAACAGCAGCCCTATAGCCCAGAGAAACTGCGCCTATTACGGCCATGCATAATCAGTGTTGATTGCTAGGTTCATTCCAACAGCACCTAAGCAACCCTCATCCGATGCACCACTTCTGCCCGGACCTCCACCGCCCGACGCATTGAATGGGTTCTTGCTCCGTCGATGCTGCAGCCGGGATCCGCTTTACGTGAGTTAGGAATTCTGTAAACGTTATATTATCTTCTTTAACCACCGAGACAAGAATGCCTTCGTAATCCCCCCCTTGCAGAACAAGAGCCAGGCCTCTTCCTTTTTTACTACCAAAAAAATCACGCCATGTCGCCACTCCAGCCGATAGCGGCGGCTGCTTCGCGATCTGTACGCTCTGCCAAGACGCACGAAACGGATGGGTGTCCGGTTTGAGCACAGGATCATACACAATCGTGAGAGTCTCACATCCAGCTGCTTCAGCAGTCGCGATCCGTTCCCCTAGCTCTTCCCGATCGTCGCCCCTCAGCCAAATCCCAGGATATTCAACAACGAGGCCCTCCTCCCTCCTGACCGCCGCTACCTCCACCACGGTACTAATCCTCGGGTTCCTGCAAATAAACGATGCAGGTGCCCACCTCCACCCACATTCCTCCAGCCTCGGCACGTCCCAGAATACCATCGTCGGAGGAAACGAATCAATCTGTCGAAGAAACGCCTGAATCCGTTTCCTCACCACCCACTCCGTCCGCGCTTTATCAGCAGACGAGATCTCCAGCATAGGCAAGACGTCAATCCCCAGTAGTCCTCCGGCGCAGATCGTCTCGTCCTCAAGTTTACTCGTCGAGCGTCCAGAAATCGCTCGCAAGACGTCAGAGAATTGCGTGGACGGTTTGTATCCGTCTTTCATGACCATGCGGCGGGATGGGAGGAGCGAGTCTCGTTCCCTGTCGAGGTCGAGTTGGTAAGTGTAGCCGCGGAGTTGGGTCAGCGTCGCTTTTCCGTATTTTAGAGCGGGGTCGAGGAAGGACCAGGTGAGGTGGGTTCGCAGTTGGTCGTCCGCATCCGTGAATGCGAATTCTGGATTGTGCTGGGCGAGGAGGGCTGCCCAGCGAGTGGGCGAGAGATTGTCGTGGGCCATTTCGCTGAGCATGCATAAGGCTTGCAGCCGAAGGTCCTCTTCTTCAGGGTCTTCTTGCTGGGGGAGGTTGGCATAATACTGGAGCCAACTCGCATCCGGATTATCCGTGAAGGCAAGCGCGCGGACTAATCTCAGAGTGTATTCGCAATTGAGAAGACTAGCTTGGTCTTGCGTTTCTAAAATACCTGCCACGATTTTGAGGTTATGTGGATGGTCTCCGAGATCGCCTATTGAGGGCGCTCCGTCTTGGAACTGGAAGTGACAGTCTTGAGCCAGCATTGCCTCTTGTGAGGTCCACAGTCGAGAGTTCCATATTGACTGGCCGACCCGCACAAGGCGTTCCGTAGCCGTGATGTGATGGCTGCTGATATTTTGGAGCGAGGCGTCAAGTACTAGGACTTTGGCTGCGTGAACGTACGTCTTCGCCATGCGTGCAATTGCTAACTGCCGTGTCCCTCTCTCTAGAGGCACGCAAAAGGTATCTATCCAGAATGGTATTGTTTGAGCATTAGGGTCTAATCCGTACAATTCTTGGACTAATTTCTGGATGCGTCCAACTTGGCATTTCGGTAGAGAATTTTGCCTGGGATTTCCCAATCCATCGCTCCAGACATGGGATATTGCAACATAGACAGGCGGCTCTAACGACGTACCCGGCGTAAACTCGCTGACCCTGATGTCCGAGTAGTTTCTGTCCTCAGCATTGATTGCGCTTATTAATGGAATTCCATTTCTGTTTAGTATTGCGGAAATTCGCTGGATTGACGGAGAGATATGTTCGCATCCTCCACAGCCGTCAGCGTGCCTAGTCACATAGGTCACCTCGTTCAACTGGTTTGCGACACATCCGGCCTCCCTTCCACAGTGCGTATGATCCTTATCCAGCCTCCCGGTGTCCAGGCCACTGAGATAGTAAAGAACTGTTGCATCGCACTTTTCGTAGAGATTGGTGAGTTCTCCAACGCACCAACCGGCCTTCAGTAATAACTCTTGGCCCAAAGGTGGAATCTCCCATTTCAGTGGGGTGAATAGAGCCTTGTTGTTAACATGAAATATAGACGAGCGTGTTTGGCTTATAGTATCCCCAAGGACTGTAAGTGAGAGATGAACAGCGGCAGAATGTGAACCAATGAACGAGGACGTAGCTGTCTAGAATTGCGACACACTCAAGCTATTAACGACCTCTTGCGCAAGACCGAGGCATGCATCTGCCCTTGCGATGTGTTCCCTGCAGACCGTAATTGTCAATTTGTTTTCAGCTGCAATCCAATACAGCATATATCTATTCAGTTGCTCTGTGGTTATGACAGAGAACCCGCTCGGATTGTCGCAGATAAAATCTTCCGGTGCGAAAGCTACTCCACAGACATCTGAGATTTCTGCCAGGAGTCGGAAGAAGAGCCATGCCTGGAGAAAGGGCGCTGCTTGGTCGAGGGTTTGGTGACCGAGGCCACCCTGCTTCAGACGAGCGGTGCTGTGTCCGAAAACTTCTGGAAATTGGGTAAATTCGAGTTTGGAGTTGAAGTAGGGTCGATAGCTACTGCAGATATAAGGAATCTGTATTGGAGGCTGAGCAGGATTGTGAATTTTAGAGAGGTGGTCCATTTTACATTGAAGGGAGGAGAACAAGAGTGGCTTGTACGCGGGTTAGTCGCCCCACAAATCTGGCTGCGGTGTTTTTGGGTGGATACAAAACCTGGAAATAATTGCAGTCTTTACTGGGCACATTCATTCAAATCGGCTTATTTCAGAACTCTTTAAGATATTGGCTATCATGTGGTTGAGACCAGTTTCTTGGCCGGAATTTTTTGATAAGGTCGGCTCGCTTATGGGATTCAAAGAGCAAAAGCAGGGTAACACTGACCAGCCAATAAGAGCGTAGCTCTATAGAACACAATACCTCTAAGAAACCCATTTACGTCGTTTAGATGACAGAAAGTCTGGCCGGATGTGCACGTAATCAAGCAAACCCGTGACTTCAATTCACTTCAATTGATAGCCCTAGCCAAAGTCACGACACAAACAATGTAAGCCCTACGCTCGCCTATTTAAGCGTGCTCCTGTAGTTAAGCACACCAACCACATGACTCACGAAACGTGAAGCCCAACAGCTATGGGCTATAAATTTTGCATTAACTTCTGGAGGAACGACGGTGCGTCCTTCAGAGAAACCGAAGTGGTGTCTCCCCACACCCTCCATGCAAAGAAGCCCGCACAATGTGCCTCGCAGCAGACGTGCCGTATGCGACACAAGTCCACCGGAGAGGAAGGAAGTTCCATGCTTTGACCCAGGGTTCTATTAGTATGTCTCACAAATCGGCCCTATCGACCATTTAGTCCTGGGTGATTTGGATACTTTCCATCACGGGCTTTCGAGCTTTGTTTGGGAGCCTGCGTCGTCATCTTCATCGTTGGTTCAGCTACTCAGGTTCTCTCATTATTATGCCCTGTTACGTACGACTCAGGAATATTCCGCTTCGCGAATGGGAGGGGCATATTCGCGAAAATTTAGTCCTAATTCCCGAATCGTATGTACGCTTCGGGAATTGTACGGACATTCTCTGCTGGGCAGAACATTCGGGAATGTTGTACCATTCACGAACTAGCTCCATGCAAGCCGGAGTAGTCTTGTTGCATCCGGTTCAGGAATTTTGGGTATTCACGAATAGGAGGCAAATTTTCGCGAAAACCGCTCCCGATTCCCGAAGCGGACGCACGCTTCGCGAATGGGATAGACGTTCCCGAACCTGCAAGCCACTCGTGATTGGTATACATTTCACGAATCTGACTTTCCGGTTGGGGAATAAGCTGGCTCTAGCTAGAACTTTAAATTTCCATAGGATAAACCCACAATTCCCCCGCCTTCTCTTGCAAAAATTCCTTACGCTTAATCACACTACGAAATGGCTAGCTCAATAATCAGCGCAGGTCTTGCCAACGTACTCACAGTCAGCTTCAACCGCCTATCTCAAGATGCATTTAACCCATACTTGAAAACCAGGCCCAATTGTTTTATTCTGACTGGATAAAAAGCTAGACATTATAAGCTGGCTAACGGACGACAAACGGAAAGCGACAAACAGCAAGCAATCAAAACGCAAGTTCGATTCTCGAACTTACAGATAGGACTCTGTGGGGGAGAAATTGTATCGGAATGCCAAAGGATCCAAGTATGCTAAGGAGAAACTTGTTCTTCTAGAACACAAAGTTTTTGATAAACTTAGTCAAAGACATATAGCCATTAGACATGGAGGTACCACTCTTGCCCCTATGTTAAATCATAGCTAACTAGTACAGGTATTATTGCAATATGGCATGTAATTTGGTTGAACTACTATGGCATTACATTGGACGATTTTGAAGCTCTTTTAAAGTACTGCCAAAACTGTCAAAAATGCCTCCCTAATCGATCTGGAGGTTCTCTTCACCCAATAGTCTCTTCCAAAAATTTCAAGCAAGTGCAGATTAACTTTATTGATATGTCTAACTACTTCGGTAGCTAGTACAAGTAGATCTTCCATGTGAAAATTTACTATAGGAAATTTTCAGTACTTTGGCCTTTGGAAGCAAAGGCAGCTAAACTTATTACTTAATACTTTAATTTTTAGATTGGCATTTTTGGCAAGCCTGGGGTAGTACAATACAATAATAATGCTAAATTCAAAAGAGCATTTAAAGAATTACTATTATAGTAAGGAATCAACATCGTTAATAGCCGTCCATATATACCACGTCATTAAGGTTTAGTAAAGAAGAGAAATAATATGGTAAAAAATAAACTTTTTGCCTGGTGCTATGATCATGGTTTCAGCAAATGGGCAGGTACATTACTTATTATTGCAGAACAAATCAACAAATTGTGGAGTTCTACTACACAATATATGTTATGGAAATTAGTGTTTGGTTTTCTCCCTAAGCATTAGGAGCTTATTATTGGCAATGATACTTGACAAATACGTGCAGAAAATATGTAGAACGTTACAGTATTAGAGAAGAAGAACTATACTACTAATGAAAATGAAGTTGACTAGAAGGAATTGCTAAATAATCTCTTTATAGAGTGTTCAATGAAATTTACAGCAAAATATACATACTACATAACTCAGATGAAGAATACAGTAACTTCACATATTCGGGAACTGGCCGATGAACATATTGCGACAATTAGTAGTACCATATAAGTATAACCACTTAGTAAAACTTTATCACTATTTACTTGAACTACAGTTACTAATATTACCTGTTTAGCTATATCCCTTCCCAGCTCTACTATGGAAAGCTTATCCTCTAATTCATTTACTACTGATAATAAGTTTGATGAACCGAAAAGCTCCAGTAACTACAATATCCTTAGCATAGATTCTACTCATGTAGCTATACATACTCAGGTGTAAACTCATCTTCTTAAAGCAAGGAATAGAATGGCTAAAGATTATAAAAAGAAACATACAATCTGAACCTTTAAGGAAGGTGATGTAGTTAGTATAACAGTTCCTAAAAAAACCAAGATCCAATAGATGATAGGCGGGTATTAGGACGAATTCACAAGGCCTGCCATTTTCACTATTATATTATTCAAATAGTACATAGTATTCTTGACCATAAATACCTGACAACTGACCTTCTACCTTTGCAGGAAATAATGGAGATAGACTTCTCTCAAAATATTACTACTAAGGTAATTATTGTGACTATATGTAACGATCTAACTCCAATGAGGTCTCGTCTCCTAGTTTGTCTTGGCGTTCAGGAACATGGCATGGTGTTCTCTAAGTAACTATAGGACAGATATATTAGCCCTGTATACTGAGATAGAGAAATGGTCCTGCTGCAACTATATCAAAAGATATCTTGAGTGATGATTCTTGGTACAAAGCTTATATTGCTAAACTAATAAGACTTTCAGTGAAGAGGAAAGGAAAGACGTTTTCCCTAAGATCCTAATGCTATATTTATAGCTACTTCTTTACTGATCTCTTGGCTATTTGCTAACGGGTGACTTATACTATTCGAGGTGTTTTTCCCTCGGTGTGACTCATACCTAACTCATGCCAAGTCCACTAATGAAACCTGAGTTGTCATGACTCACAACTCTCTATTCATACCTGAGCTGCCCACTACATCTAACTGACATGTCTTTTAGCTACCAAGTGTTCTTTAGCTCTCTTGGTTCTTTCTTTATGACCAACGGTTTGCTGTCTGTAGGTTGTGATAGTTTCTGTTGGCTGGTCATTTCCTGGCTAGACTCCTTAGCAGTAGTGTGGCTAGCTGAAATCGTTGTCTTGACAGAGATGTGGGTAATTTATTGAGCTGCTGCGGGTCACGCTCTCAACACTGAGGGTGCTGATTGCGTAGACCCTTGTTCCAGTCTCCACGCTTCTATGGCAAGTGCCACTTATCCTTGTATTCGGTTTATCCTTGCTGAGCCATTTGAGCCATCCGTGTCCCATAGGCTGGTGATCTGGTTTAATGGTTCCAGTGCTACTTCTGTGTCTGTGGCATTTCTGATGAAGCTTGGGATGTCTGTGACACTATAGTTAATCATACTTCAATGCAAGCAGACCTCAGCCTTAAATGCAAATGCTATAGCAATTGCAATTCAAAATACTGTATGTGCAAGAAAGTAAGAAGCGTTTGTATGGACAAATGCCATAGAAAGGGGAAAAGTAGCATTGTATGTGAAAATGCTTTAGAGTCTGGGCCTATGGTAGGTAGAGGGCGAAAATGTGCTAGAACCATTAGTGAAATAATGAGGCAAGGAGGATGATCTATTTGCAGAACTCGTTGTTAATTTAAATTACTTAAATATATGTGATTCTTGAGTTATATATACTTTGTGAATAAAAGTTTCATTCCTGAATTTTTATCCCATTTGCAAATCTCAGGATTCTTTGATCGGATACAATAATTTTAAACTTTACTACTTTATAGAATAAATCTGCTATTCACACTTCTATTTCCCAGCTTTCTCACTAGTGAGTAATGGCAGAATCCAGTAGTATAGCTACTACATGCCTATTTACAGATACTCCTGCTATTACAAGCTTCAATTTACTTATACAAGATGTATTTAACTTGTATTTGAAAGAGCAGCTAAACTGATTTCTCTTTACCTTGGAGAAAAAATTAGATTTTATCAGATGGTTAACCGATCCTGACAGTAGGCCTATAAACCAGATCTAGTTAAAGTGGAAATTTATAGCAAAGAAGGAGTATAGATGGAACACCAATAACCACAAACTCTATTGTATTGCAGAGTCACCTAACTATCTAAAAGATAGAATAGTTCTTTTGAAGAGTAAAGTATTTATGGAACTGGTTTGTAGATATCAAGCTGTTAGCCATAGCAATATGTCAAAAATGTTAATGTATAATTCAAGCTAACTCAAGCAAGTATCCATGGTACATGGGAAGCTATCAAACACAACTACTATAGTATAACCTGAGATGAAATTGAAATATTACCTTAACACTGTCAAAACTGCCAAAAGAAGTTAGGCAACCAATCCTGTAAGTCTTTCTGTTTGATCATATCTGCACACAATTTTGAGAGAGTACAAGTAGATTTAATAGATATATCTAATTATCTAGATGGAAAATACAAGTAAATTATGCATACAAAAGATTACTACAGCAAGTTTTCTCTTTTGTAGCCGCTGGAAAAAAAAGAAACAGAAGAGGTGGCATAGAACTTCCATTTTTGAATAAGTATGTTTGGGGCACCAAAAATTGTTTAAACTGATAATAGGTCTGAATTTAAAGGTGCATTTAAACTACTAATAACACAGTATGGTATTAAGTTTGTTTATAGTTGTCTATATACTTTTTGGACCTAAGGTTTGGTAGAGAAAGGAAATGCTGTGGTTAAAACTAAACTATTCTCCTGGCATTGTAATTACGGCTCTAATAAATGGGCTGAGGCATTACTATCCATTGCTGAACAAATTAACAAGTCATTCAACTTAGCAATTGGCAGAACTCCCTGGGAAGTTGTATTCGGCTTTCCTCCAATACCTCAAGACATCATCACTAGTTTAACGGCACGACAGCAACAAATTTAACAAATACAGGAGGTTATCTTTCCTAACGAAGATAAAGTTACAATGTCAGAAGATGAGATTGATAGGAGTGGTATATCTGATCATATATTTATTGAGCGTATGGAAGAGTTTCTGGAATACGATATCTATATATTGAGTCAATCTAAGTTTAACTTGACTCCACAGGTTCAGAAGTTAGCTAGGGCACGAGTAACTTGTGTTGGAACAACAATTCAAGCTGGAACATCCAGTAAGTCCCCATCATAATTTTTTAGGATCCAACTAAAATTTCATTACCGTAGTGCCAGAAACTAGTGATGGCTCTGGTCAGACCGTCTCAACTATCACCACAAATGGCCTAGATAATACTTCACTATCTGAAAATGATAGTATAGTGGACCAAACTCCCCCAACCAATTTGCCGCAGATGGATACTCAACATATGGCAATGCATGAGCAGATGCGCAAACGTCTCCATCATGCGCGAAATGCAATAACTAAACAATACGTAAAGGCGCATACTATCAAGATCTTTAAGGAAGGAAATCTTGTTAGTGTTGCTGTCCCTAAGAAGCTTAGAGGTGCTATGGACGATAAAAGAGTTTTGGGGCGTGTATACAAGGTACATCGTAACCACATGTACACGATTCAAACTTGTTTGGCATTATTGATCAGAAGTTTCCAACCTCTCAACTACTTCTACTCCCGGACACAGTGGAGATAGACTTGTCCGCAAATTTAACCACCAAAATCTCGCTTGCCAGCCTTGCCAAACAAAGCTCAATGCAACAAGAACTTGGGCCGAGATGTAGATGCAAAGGAGATTGCCAGTCAAACCGGTGTGTGTGCAAGAAGACAGAGAATCTTTGTACGGAATATTGTCATGGCAAGGGTAAAAGTAGCACAGTTTGCCAAAATAGTGGCAGTGCGAATGCTGGGAGATCGCGGGGAAGGAAGCGTGCAGCAACTGGAACTAGAGATCCAGCTGAGCAGGAACACATGGTGCTCCGTATGAGATATTAGTAGTGTTCGGGTGGATTGGGGAGCTACGATTTATGACCTTTAATTTAGTTAGTTTATCCTATTCGCGAATAGTATACGCTTCAGGAATTTAAGCATTCTTCCCGAATCCCAGTACCATTCGCGAACCGTACGTAACAGCCCATTCCCTTTGGTTCCCTGCTCTTGGTTTTAGTAACATCAGCAACGTTCTTCCCTCAAGCTTTGTGGTCTCAACGTTCGCTCAAGGGCTCGAATGCCGCTGATCCGGTGATCTTGTGTCTAGATTAGGGACACATCTGAAACCAGAGATCAAGCAATAGTGTAACTAAGGAGGTAGGGTAATTCTCCTGATATTCTACATTTTTTTCGTGGCCCAGCCACGATAACCCATGTATTTTGGTTTTGCGAAATAGTCTCATTACTGACTTGGCCATCGAAATACCTGGACGCCCCATAGATTGTTTCAGCTCAATAAGAGCTACCTCTTACGCTAGCTAGGCTAGGGGAAGAAAGCGTGAATACGGGACGCTAGGACTAGCGATTCAGCTATAGAGGGGTAGGTGACAACAAGTCCGGGTGTTCCCTTGCATGGCACCCCAAGGCACCCTTTCGAAGAAAACAGCTGCTTGCTTAGGACAGAGGATGGCGCTTCGGAGTGGAACTTGGGGTGCGGGCATGCGGCTAGCTCCTAGGCGGCAGTGAAGAGGATGGAGCTGAGAGTTTGTCAGGGAAGTGGGTTTATATGCGGTGGAGCTATGACTCGAGCGCTCAACCGCCAGCAGAAGCCTGAGCGCTATTACTATTCTTGTAGGAGGCGTAGGGTGGAGGCGGTGGGTGGTTTGGTTTAGGTGGTGCACCCATTATCTCCACTGGGTTTGGATTCGAAACCGTGACCAGTGGCCTGGGGAGGAAGGAGGGCCTTGAAAGAATGGAAGGTAGATCTGTCGGCAATGGCTCACCAGCGGCTTGGGACTGTGAGGGCGGCCTTATCGATACCTGCTCTTGGCCGCCGGATGATGTGGATATTGGGGATGATGCCCTTGCTGCGCTGGCGCTAGGAGTTTCTCCTGCCGTCGTAGATGTAGACTCTGACAGTGTGTTTGGAGTTGGACTCTGGGTTTGCGGAGTGATGTATCGTTCCGCAGAGGGAGATTGGTAAGTTGAGGAGCCTTGTTGATCGGAGAGATCTCTCTCAGAAGACTGGCGTTGCCCGAAAGGGAGGCTATGTGTAGTGGAGGGATCTTTCTCTAATGGAACACTATGCGTAGTAGAGGGAGCTTGCCCCAATGGTGGGTCCGATGATAGTGTTGCATCTGGTGGCGAAGAGGAAGAAACTGGTAGCGAAGAACGCTCTGGTGGAGATGAGTCTGGACTAAGTTAAGAGGTCACGTAACTGGACGGGTGGCGTAAATGGACGAGATTCGCGAGCTGTGACCACCAAACTTTCAACAACCGTGGATATCTCAAAATGGTCCGA
>JAJDMX020000399.1:0-33695 GCA_022345685.2 Nothomitra cinnamomea | reverse complement strand
ACAAGCCCATTAACGAAGGCTTCTATAGGTGGGGCAATATTCATGGCTTAATATTTATTCTAAGCATGTCTAAATGCGCTTAGAAATCAGCCCAATACTCTTTCTAAAATGCCAGGAGCTTCAGGGGCTCAGGAGGGAGGCAGCCCTAAAAGTGGTCAAACTCCCGGTAGTGGTCAAGGTCCCGGTGACCAACGTTACTTACGATTTCTAGTGAGACAATGGCGGACCGTCTGAATATTGCCTTTCAATTTCAGAGCAGCAGTAATCTTGCTTCACTCGCTCCGAATCCTCTAGCCTGTCGGAATCGAGAACTAGCCCTGGAGCTTTCCCTCCCCCTTCAAGAATTCGAGCCTCTTGTTCACAGACACCTGAGGGATCTAATCTTTGGTCTTTCACCCAACAATACAAAGCCAGTGTGCTTTACCGGCGACCGTACTTTTCGCCAGCTCAGCCGCATAGGTACCTCGAGCGTATAAAGGAAGACCCGCCAGCTCTGGAATATATTTAGAAGAGCAGCTTCTGATTCGAGAAGGCCCCTAAGACATGGCCAATCGCCGATTCGAGGATCTACAGTTAAAGAGAATGGACCATCCGACCCTCAAATCTCTCCTAGGCCGCCGCAAAATCCGGAATATCGAGCTAGAAAACTTTCACCCCCTCGCCGAAACGGCTCGCGCGACTCACGGCGACAAACTTGACTTGATTCTGGTTGATTGGATTCAATACCACGACTTCTTCATCACCGTCGCCCACAACGTCTCGGAGAAGGAATTCTTATTTGCCAACGTGGAGCACCACTGCCCAGTCGCGAAGGTCCATAACTGGGCTGAGACACATCTTCAAGTTGACCCCAAAGAACTTGTGCAAACCCTGGGATCCGCAGAGATCTTCAAGCCTCTGCACGCGTTCGTGGGCCGAATTCACAAATCATGCAAAAAAGGCGATTTACTCGTCTTTTCTTCTTCACAAACCCTCAACTCTATCCCTCTACACGCGCTCCCCCATTCCAGCCCAGACGACCCAATGCCCGTAATCTTCCACCATCCTGTCGCCTACGTGCTGAGCAACGGCATCCTCAAAGAGTGCGTAGAACGCTCGTTAGAGCAAGCCTCGCGCCCTCTCACAGCATGCCTCTTGGACCACTACGGCGACGCCACGCCCTGGGAACGCGCAGAGCAGGAAAACATCTGCATTTCCTTAGCGGCCATCGCAACAGATCTCGAATCTGCGAATACAAGAACATCCATCATCTCCGGAAAAGAGCTCACACACACGACGCCTTCCAACAGAACATTGCCAAGGCGGACATCCTCCACTTCCATGGCCATGCTAACAGAAAAGACCTGAAGCAACACCTCACACTCGAGCCGGAACCCGCAGGCCCCGAACTAAGCCAATAAGGAGCCTCAACCCGTTCTCGAACCTCCGCATCACACCTCACACAGACGTGCATACCCTTCAGGACGCGTTCGCATCTCCCCTCCCTGTCCGCCGCGTCTTCCTAATGAGCTGTGGGAGCGGGACACAATTCGTTTCACGCGCTGACGATGCACTGGGATCTTTTACTTTATTTGCGAGTGGGGCAACGAGTGTCGTTGGTACGCTCTGGCCGTTTGAGACGGGTGATGCTGCAAGGTTTTCGGATGCATTTTACAAGGCAGCTTTTGTCGAGCGACGGGCGGGAGAGCTTGCAGACCATGAGGAGGACCCAGCGTTGATGGATGTAGCGAGGGTGGTGCAGAAGGCTGTCTTGGAGATGAGAGCGTGCCAGAGGAGCATGTGTAAGAGAAAGGGGTTGGAAAGAGATTTAGGTGCCACATCACGGACGACGTGAGTCCGTATCACTGGGCGGGATTTGTGACGTGGGGAAGCTGGGTCGTAAGGGAAGACGTGCGGAGAAAGACGGGGGCGGAGATAGGGAAGGCGGACAGGCGGTTTAAGGGACCGAAGGGGAGTAATCCACTAGATTAAAGTGTTGCCAGGAGATGCATCGACAAGCTTGGGAACCCAGCGCAACATTTCCATGTTGAGTGTCAGGATGGTAGCGATGATGCTCTAGGGCGGCTGCTATTTCCTCTACTACTACATTTGAGGGCAACTTTACAACTAAGTTGTGGTGCTGCAACTCTGTGGAAAGCATTACTATCGGTCACAATTGGTGCAAAAAGCGAGATTAGCTCAAATACATGATCTAGTACTGTACAAAGTCGGGTAGTGCCGTAAAGAAACAAGTGGCTTAATGACACAATTAATTTTCCCCGCCAAAATAGGCGAGACAGGCCCAATCGCAGCACCTCCTAGAGCATTTATTCGGGTATACAGACACTCTTTAAGCGCAGCACATAATGGCTCTATTTGAAGAGTTTGTTGGCTCTTGTACATATTTGGTGCTAATTTTTATGTATTTGCAGATTCTACTTGGCTGGCTGTGTAACGTTCTATGCCCGGGAATTTGTCCAATTTACCCGCTTTTGCGCTTATTTTTGCGAAAATTAGCAAAATAGTCTCTTTCAAGTGGGTTCTCCCTTGCTTTAATGCCCCGGCCCACATAACCACGATGAGGCTCTCTCCACCGAAATACAGCCAAAAACCCGGGGATCGACTCCCGCCTGCGTGTCAGCCTGGCATGAAGTCAGCCCAGCGGCGAAGCGAAGCCGACCCCCAATCTCAATACCTACCAGTAGACTATGCAAATACACCCTTCACTTCATGGTCTCCGTATCAACTCCACGGGCTTTCGGTACCCGCACACCCCGAAGTGGTTCGGACACACCCCCCCTGGTCCGATACGGACACACCCCGGCTCATCCCACGTAAGCTCCCTACGAAAGATAAGGAAGCGCTGGTGGCCGTACCGACACCCTGATATTTCCCTGGCGGCGAAGCTAACATGAGACATATAGGTGGTTCTGGGCGGAAAACCCGAGTACCTTTTCGGTGAGGACGCAACCTATCTTATTTTAGGTGGGCTCGGCGGCCTGGGTCGAAGCATTGCCCGGTGGATAGCCAGTCGCAGCGCGAAGAACCTTATTCTCCTTCCCCGCTTCGGGGCATCGGCTCCGTGCTCGAGGAGTGTGCAAAGACTATGCCACTCATTAAGGGCTGTATTCAAGGCTCAATGGTTCTGAGGGTACAATCGTTCTACTTACCTACATGTCCTACGTTGCTTATAAGATTTGACGAACAAACAACTAACAGTACCTCACCATAATAGGACGCAATCTTCGAAAACATATCTTTGGACGACTTCAAGACCGCTGCCAAACCCAAGGCCCAGGGGTCCAGGAATCTGCATGGTCTCTCGCCAAAGAAGATGGACTTCTTTACCCTTCTATCCTCGAGCTCGGGTGTCTTTAGAGGTCGTAGTCAAGCCAATTACAACTGCGGCAATACCTAACAAAATGCTCTTGCCTGCCATCGCATTCCACAGGGCGAAAAGGAACCTCTCTCAACCTAGGCTGGATCCTTTCCGTCGGCTTTGAGGGAGGTCCCGAAAGCGCTGAAAGCTGGTGGCTACTGTTGGAAATTTTCGCTTTGGTGCTAGTTTTTTGTTGGAAATGGAGCTGATATTATGATAAGTCAGCGTCCAGGACGTCCTTGGTGATGACTCAGCTGTCAGCTGACTGCCAAAACAAAAGCTTCCCTTTCGTTGCGTCTGTAGCTAGCCTTAACTAACTCAGAACATCAATGGAGACCGTCATTTTCCAACAGTTACATGGCGATTTACGAGAAGGAGTTCCACGCCATGCTCGATTACCACTGCAACTCCACCTCCGACCGCGCATTACTGCTCAAATGCCAAGTCGTCATGGGTGCCGAAACATGTTGGAATATGCCCGAGCGCCGGAGTCTAGATGGCGCTGGCGCCTAAAAAGTCAGTAGACTCAGTACCCGGGCTTAGCGCCACCCACGGGCTTCGCCCAAAAAATACGTAGATGCGTTAAATTGCGCCTCCAATTACGATACATGACGCCAAGCACCTCCCAAAGACAATGAGAGGGGCTGAGGACTTATAGCCCCGCAGAGACCCCGCTCGTTCTCCGCTCCAAGATACCTACCTGCTTCGCTGATATTGCCCGCTTTCCATTGCCCTAGTTACAACATGTCACTCTCCCCTTCACTCATCGGCTCGCTCATTTCGGCAAGGACACACCCTCTTGCTCTGCTGGTCGCATTGCTGATCGCATTCTGTGTTTTTGATCGATGGCGCGTCTATCGCCGTCTGAGCGAATTCAAAGGCCCTGCCTCGGGCTACTTCTCGAAGCTATGGATGGTCCGGGCAGCACACTCCGGAAGAAATTATCTAGAATTCGCCCATGTCTCCGAAAAATACGGTAAGAGCTCCCCCCTCGGGCTGGTTAAAATCGGTTGCCCAAACAAGACGGGACCCTGACTTGGTTAGGTCTAACCGACTCGAATTCTCCGACTCGGGCCCCCTTGCGCGGATTGGCCCTAACGACCTTGTCACGAGCGACCCGGACATCCTGTATCGAATGAACGCGGTTCGGTCAAACTACACAATGGGCTATTGGTACGACGGCTCGCGGATCGATCCTCACTGTGACCACATCTTTTCGACCCGGGACGAAAGACACCACACCGAACTTCGAAGCAAAATGGCTGCAGGAGTAAGCCATATTCCATGTCCACAGTCGTACACCTATTACCTAGCGGTGAGGCTAACCATACGTCCACCCCTCACGGTTATAGTATTCGGGGAAGGAAAACATCCACCTCGAAAAGAGCATCGACGATCGTGTGCTCGACCTAGTCAATCTCATCGAGACCAAGTACATCTCCAACGCCTCCAACTTTCGACCGTTTGATCTCGCTCCTAAGGCGCAATTCTTCACGTTGGACGCTATTACCGACGTTGCGTTCGGAGAATCGTTAGGGGATTTGCCCAAAGATCGGGACGTCCACGAATACATTGCAACGAATGAGCTAATGTTACCGATAATGAGCTTGGCTGCAGCTCTGCCGAGCACACTCGTGGTACTTAGGTTGCTGTGGCTCGGGAAGCTGATCCTGCCTAATTCCGAGGACAAAGTCGGGCTGGGAAAGGTCATGGGTAAGCAGACTATGTACATCCCGTCGGCGTCCCAGACTTGGCTACTATCCTGAGACGTGAGACACTGACGTTGATATTCTACTTTACTCAAGAATCGAAAAGCGAGTGGTTGCAGAAAGATTTGGGCCAAACAAGAAGGAAAGACAAGACGTATATCGATAATCTCGTAAGGACCTCCACCTCTGCGCTCCCATGCTTACTTGCCCTTAGATGATGGGGTCGTTCATCCGGCATGGGCTCGCACAGGAAGAAGTCGAGGCCGAGACCTTACTGCAAATGTTCGTCATTTCAAGCCGCAAGCACCCTCTTACCACAAGCTTCCCCCTAACCTTCCCCTCTCAAATCCCCGGAGACGGGACTTTGCACATCGCAAACACTAGCACCCACTCACTAACACCCCCGCCCCCGGTTCTTTCACAGTTTAGCCGGCACCGACACAACAGCCACCGCAATCCGCGCCACCCTTCTCCACCTCATCACCAACCCCCTCGCCTACACAAAAATCCAAGCCGAAATCGACGACGCCGAACGCACAGCCCGCATCTCCTTCCCCGTCATCCGCGATGCTGAAGCCCGCGAGTTTCCCTACCTCCAAGCATGCATCAAGGAAGGTCTCCGTATCTGGCCCCCCAGCACTGGTATGGCCTTCAAAGAGGTACCCCCAGGTGGTGATACTCTGAACGGCAAGTTCGTACCGGGCGGCACCAATATTGGGTACAACTCCTGGGGCGTCCATCGGAACAAGGACGTGTTCGGGGAGGACGCGAACTTGTACAGACCGGAGCGGTGGCTAGAAGCTTCGGGGGAGCGCCTGTATCGGATGCGGAAGACGGCTGAGCTTGTTTTCGGGTATGGGCGGTATCAGTGCCTAGGCAAGAACCTCACGGTGATTGAGCTGAATAAGGTGTTTGTTGAGGTATGTGTAGCCTATCTTAACAAACACGGACTCTATTTCCCAGGTGTTCTTGATACTTAATGATTTGTTGGCGCCTGACACTGGATGTAGCTTCTTCGCCGGTTTGATCTTGCGTTTGTCGATCCTACACATCCGTGGCAAAGCGCTGAATTCGGACTTTGGGTGCAATCGGGTATGATCGCCCGAGTCACGAGGCGGGTAAAGCCTTAGGAATGGTCGCCAATCCTTTCTTATAAGATATTATTCTCAAAGTGAGTATGGGCCATATAATACCGAGTACAAAGAGTCTCCAATCATACTTCTATGATCTGTCTTGAATCTTGGAGTAGCATTATAGCCTGGGTTCCTACATGCTAGAAAACTGCCTAACCACTGACTGAGGTAGTACACAAATATCAACTTACTTTATTTATAGATAACTGCCATTCATGGACACTTTATTTCGTAATACAAGCTCTTATTTAACTTCATAAGACTCAAGTATCATAATTATCAATTTTTAGGCTCAAATTTTATAAATTTCTTGCTAGAATTTCTATTCTAGATCCAGTATGGACCTTAGCCCTTCACAGAATAATATTTTCCCTATATACTAACAAGTAATGAACAAATTTAATCAGTTTTTTCATTTGCTAATTTGTCTAAGTATATTTATTAGCTTAATTAGAGTTTAACTCAAAATTCTATTATCAATACTATTATAACACTATTATATATTTCATATTTACATTTTTAAAATAAATAAGATATTGCTTACTATTAAATAAATATTCTAGTTGTTCAATTAGAAATAATTTCAATATAGTAAATAAAAAAGTCAGAAAATAGCATATTATATAACAATTACAGCAGATGTGACAAAATCAAATTTTCTACTAAATTATCCTAATTACTTAATTTAATTGACTGAAATTTTGTTAGAATATCTACCCTAAATCTTAGTATAAGCTAAAGGACAAATTTGATTTATTGAAAATGTGCTCACATATGTAATTACAGTATTAATAATCTCTTTCATCTTTACATATAATACTACCTTATTTCTTAATTACTTTTACTTGGTCTAGAACTTGTATTTTAAGCTTTTTTTGATATTTTTGACTAGTTACATTACACTAGTAAGCTTTCACATTGAAACTAGCAGAGAATTGACATTTTTACACTATTTTTAATATCTAAAAAAGCTAGTATATAGTATATAGAGTTAGCTTATTACACAATTTACTTAGAAATTAATTTGAATAAATATATTAGTCTATAAAAGTAAAAATAAAATGCTTTTCTTTGTTTAGAAACCCTATTATTGAATATAATTCAGTAAGTATAATTGTTTAGCTAAAAGCTATACTATGTACCTACTTATTAATATTTTTTTAAATACTATATAGTTAACTTCATTATATATTGTAAGAAAAGAGGTTAAGTAAGCCTTTCTTGCCATTAATTCTGTAGAATTACTATAAATATATTAATAATTCAATAGGTTATGATGGTAAGTACTAAGAAATTTATTGTACTTGTTATAACTATCTTATATGTCATTATTTACTCCTAGCATCATGGTACCTAAGTATGTGTACCAGGTTCTTGTCAATATCTAGGCTCTTAGAAATTTTCAAAAATCAACAATACTGATATAGTAAAAATTGTAAGGCTGTTTTGAAAAGTTTTAATATATTATATCAAGTATATAAAGCACTTTTATATAATAAATAAAGCTAGTGATCAGTTATATAGACTTGTAAGTACTTAAGTAATTCTTATCCTCTAGTTTTTTCCCTCTAATTCACCTAAAGTACTTTAAAACCTACATATATTAATCTAAATACTTAAAGTAGTGCAAATAACTTTACTAGTTCTAGTTAAAATATATTCTTACATTATAAGGCAGAGTTGCCTTCATTTTTGCTTATAATATATAGATTATCAAAAGGGAACTACTATTGCCGTATCTCTAAATATGCTAATATTATACTTCTGGATTTACTATTATTACACTAAACTGAAAATTCTTAAACTACATAATAAATACTAAATATAAAGAGACTAGTTTCTTATTTTAATTTAACTCTATAAACTCTACACAGTTTCAAAGGTTGTAAACTCTAGTTATATAAGTAAATCTCTGAAATTCAGGTATTGTGGACCACAAAGAAACTACTTCATCATTAAATTATTGTAAGTGATGAAGTTCCCTATTTGCAATTCAGTCTTCTTCTAAATCATATTCCTCATATAATAGTTCATTCTGGACTAGTTTCCTCTTCTTAGTTCACTTTCTTTTAGGCAATTGTGATTAAGATTAAAGAAGGCTTAAAGAATATCTAGAAAGTTATAGTAAGACTTTTGAGCCTAATTTAAGTATTAAATTAATTATTTTTTTTATTTTCAAGCTTCCTTTTGACTTGCTTAAAAACTAATTTTACTGAAGTACAAGTTCAAACTGAGACAGATTGTAGTAAATTGAAATTTCAAGTTATTAATATTCATTATTAATTGCATAACTACATAAATATATAATTGAAGGATTTTGAATAAGTAGCTCTAAAATCATAAGTTATAATAATATTGTAAAATATCAGTAGTAATGAATATGATAAAGTTAAAAAGGTTTCTGATATTCCTTGAGTTTCTTAAGCTAGTATGCATAAAGCAGTCTTGATAAAAAGGTAAATAATCTATTGCAGGAAACTTTAAAAAACTTTAAATGTAAAAATTTTATATTGATATAAGATTTTCTGTAAAGTATATAGTAACGTAATTTACTACCTACACGCCATACCACCCTACATGCCGCAGAATCCAAGCATAGTAACAAATCCGCTAGATAATACAACAACTATAGATTTTATTACAATAATTTACATGCTAAATAATGCTCTAACGCTCTGGGCATGTGCGAGCATTATATTCAAGTGATGAATACAAGCTACATTTAGGTAGTGCTCGCTGCCGCACTTCCTGCTGTACATTCGCAGTACTATTGTTCTGACTACTATCGCCTTTTTCTACCAAACCCAGGGCCTTAGCGCTTGTTAGAATACCTTCTTTTGCAATATATGATCGCCTTTATATTTTCTTTCGTTTTTGGCGCTGGTTTTCAGCGTAAAGGCGTTCGTTTTGACTTGCAAGTAGAACTACATTATGCATCACCATTTGGCAACTTTTGACTAACTGATTAAACGCCTGCACAGTTGGTGAAGGAGGACTTCATGATCGTCATTTTAGATGTCGCATTATAAGCTCTGTTTGATGCTGCAATTCAACGATATTGTGTGGTGTTTCAGCCTTCCATGATCCTGTAGTCTGAGGGCATTGTGGTGATAGTATATGTATTTGTGTATATAGAAGTGTTAATATGCAGTCTGAATTGTATGGAATAAGGCCTATAACTGCGAAACTGCTTTGTATATTGATAGAATGTAGTGCATTTGAGCGGACTTGTTGGTATAATCGTAAAAACTCTTGCTTATCGATATGGCTAATACCAACGCCTATTAACTGCTCTACCTGTTGTCCATATAACTGTTTCAATACTGAAAAGCACCCAACATTTAATGGTTGAAGAAGGTGTGATAAATGCAGCGGCATATAAAGAACAACAATTGCATTTTTGCGGCAATAATGGTCGAATTCAGGTGTAACATAGCTGCCATGACCATCAAAAATCAGCAGTCTATATTGGCCTGCAGTGCAATGCTTCGTATGTATATCAAATATACTTTTTAGCTATGTAAATCCAATCTCGTTATTCGTCCAGCCGTTATCGCTAACAGCAATTGGCCAATTGTCTGGAATGCAATTGTACTAGCGTGCTTGATGCATCTTTGCCTTGAAAATTATAAGCGGTGGTACTGCAATGCGTGTGTTAATTGTTTCAATAACGGAAACCCATTCTCAATTGCCTGACTGTAGAATTCGTGGTCTACCAGCTCTATCAGAGCTAGTAATCACTTTTGCAGTTGATATAACGCCCATTTGGAAACCCGTTTCATCAAAATTGTAGATATCGTCATTATGGATACTATACTCAGCAATTGCATTCTGTACACACTTAAACCACCTTCGAATTAACTCTGGATCTTCAGTTTTCGCGCATTAATAATCGTGCTTTCAATTGTACTTTGATTTTAATTCATTATACCGATTAATGAACCTCTGTACCCAGTAAATACTGACTTGCGAAGGTATGTTGGATCCGCTGTGTTTTGTAAGAAGAAGCTGTGCCATGTCGCATACACTAGCAATCCTTGGTGGCATACCACGACAATTAAGTGATAAGATCCACTGCACTAAGATTTTCTCTTCTGTAGATGTAAGAAGGCAGTTTTTGGCAGCAATGCCTCACCTTGGTGGTATTCCATTAATATGGCGTTGCATAATGCTTCATGTTATATTATAGGATATTGCAGCCTTTGTATAGCTTTGAACTTTGCCTTGTTGATAGACTTGAATAGCTAATTCAAGCCTACCTTCTTTATGTAAGGCAGCTTGTTGACCTGATATTGCCATCACAAAGTTTGTAGAGCTATAAAACGCATCGCGATTCTGCGGCACATAAGGTGGTATGGCGTATAGGGTAGTAAATTACGTTATTACTTATCTAAGTACATTAGTAAGGAAAAGTAACTAAAGATTATAGTTAGAGTATAGCTTAGTAATACCAACTGCTGCTTCAAGCTGATTATATTAATTTAATAATATATATTCAATTTTATTCAATAATATCTTTAAACATATAAATAGATGTACTACCTAGCTATTAAGCCATACCCACCAAGCAAGCCGATTTCCTATTGCCCCCTTTCAAACTTACCATAGACAATTAATTCTTAACCAAAATTATTTATGATGACAATTCTTAGGGAAGAATGTATGGCTCATACGTTAAGTAACTTTAAAGCAAAAAGATTCAAGTCTATTATTGCTTATGTAAAGCATTAGAACATTTTCAAGTCTACTCTTGGCCATCGCATCAATGGCCACCTGTCTCGCCAAACTGCTCTTGAAACCCAACAAGCTCTTATTTCTGAAAAAAAGCAAGCTTTAATTAATTGAATTCATTGATGGTTTGCCTAGAGCTTTCCTGTTTACCACAATATACTGTACAGCATAGCCTAGTATATGATTTTCAGCCAAGTTGGCACGGAACAGCGGAACTCTTTATCAATCAAGCTTCTTGGCTACAACTAGGTTCAACGCTTCTTAAAACGACAAAATATACCCAAATCCATCATCACAAAGCCTTTAAAACAGTTCCAACACAATGCCTACACACCAGATAACTTGGAAGTCTAGTTTAATGTCTATTGTACCATAGTCAATAAACACCGCCCAGAGCTACTTAACATTTATAATATTGATGAAATGGGATTCTGAATTAGATCTACAGCTAAAACCTATATAATTATTAATAAAGAGTAAGGTTCAATTGAGTATCTAAGAGAGAACACCTGAGTTGAATATCACAGATATCCCGAGCCCCATCAGGAACGCCACGGACATGGAAGTAATACTGGAACCATTAGACCGGATCGCTGACCTATGGGATACGGATGGCTCGAACAGCTCAGCAAGGATAAATCAAATACGAGAACAAGCGGCACTTGCCGTAGGAGCGTAGAAGCCAGAACAAGGGTTCACACAATCAGTGCCCTCAGCGCTAAGAACATGACCTGCAGCAACTCAATAAATCACTCACATCCTTATCAAGGCAATGACCTCAGCCAGCCATACCACCACCAAGAAGTCTAGCCAGGAGGCGACCGGCCAACGGGAACCACCACGACCTACGGACGGAAGACTGTTGGCCGTAGGCAAAGAATCAAGAGAGCTAAGAAACACTTGGCAGCTAAAGAACATATTAGCTGAATGTAGTGGGCAGCTCAGGTATAGATAGAGAGTTATGAGTTATGACGACTTAGGTCTCATTAGTGAACTCGGCATGAGTTAAGTGTGAGTCATGCAGAGAAAAGAATACTCTAAGTGGTACAAGTCGCCTGTTTGCAGGCAGCCAAGAAGTCAGTAAAGAGGCAACTATAAATATAGGGTTGGAGTTACAGGGAAAGTGTCTTTCCTTTCCTCTTCACTAAAAGTCTTCTTAGTTTAGTAATATAAGCTTCGTACCAAGAATTATTGCCTAAGATATCTTTTGATATAGTTGCAGTAAGACTATTTCACTATTCCAGTATACGAGACTGGTATACTTGTCTCACGGTCACTCAAAGAACGCCATGCTGTATATCTGAACACTAAGACAAACTAGGAGATGAGAGCTCATCAGAGTCAGATCATCACAATAAAGCTCTAATAGTCATCAAATGCAGGTATATAAATGGAATTACCATATTTCCGTTTATCATTTTTAAGGGCAAATATCTTTAAAGTACCTTAATTTTAAGCTCAGTTCTAAAGAACTGGATGGCAGTGTCATCACTTAAAGGTTAAGCAAGTAATGTATTAGATTTAAACGGATTAAAACAGAACTTCAATCCAAATACTTAGGTTAAGACAAAAGGAAAGCAATGAAATCTTATTCTCAATGAACATGGTAGCCACTTAACTCTAGACTTTATATCTTACTGTTAAAAATATCGAATTATCCTCCTCTGCCTTTCTGTATATATGTCTCATATACTGCAACCTTTAGATCTTTCAGTATTTGTGTCTCTTAAATATTACTTTTGCCAAGAAATAGATAATTAACTACGATTAGGCAATGTCTGGATTCCAATAGCTGATTTCATGAATATATACAGTTAATCATATTCTAAAGCCCTCACCGAAGCTAACATTTTCTCTAAGTTTAAAAAGCTAGCTTCATTCTCTTTAATCTAGCTTTTGTTATTCAATAACTACCTATTCAGCATAATACCCCACCAAAACCAGTAATCTACATAGCCTACCTAACTTCTTATAATCTCAAAATGCTTCAGAAAGCAATAAACAAGTAGAGGCACCCTTTTACTAATACAAGAGACCAGGAACTTATTACTACAAAGATTAATAAAGCTATTTTAACAGCATTTGTGGATCAGGTCATCTTGTCCATAAATAATAATGACATGTGATTACACAACCAACAGGAGGACAAGAAAGCTTTAAAGAAGCGAAAGAGAATAGCTGGAAAGGGTAGCATAATAATTAGAAAGATGGAAGAAGAACTTATACCACTAATGCCTCCATTCCTTAAGTGAACAGCCTAAGTCACCTATGCTCGAAAGTGGGCCAAGATACTCTCTCCAACACTAACCACATCTAAATACTTTTCTTCTACTTTAGAAACTAATTTAAATAGTAATATAATCTATTACATCATTTTTGTACCTTCATAGGTTGCTTAGAAATATTTTAGCTTACTAGCTGACTGTAGCTTGGTAGTTAGGTTTTACTCATATAACTTGAAAATAAGACTTTAACATAATATATACTCTCTTTACTCTCAATATAATATGTTTAAAGTATGGAATCTTATCAACCTAGTACCATATAAGTTTATACTTGTATAAACTCTACTATATATTATTAAGATATTTGAGTAGAACTAGATACATATTATATATATTTTGCATTTAATTTCATATCTAAATATAGTTGGTTTTAGCTATAGATTAAATAATTGTATACTATATTTTCAATAATAATACTTTAATATTAATGTTTTCATTCCTTGGAAACATTTTGAATCCTCTGGTCTTTACATACAGATTTACATAGCATATATAAAGAATAGTACAAAGAGAAGAGAAAACTGTTTGTATAGTATTTATAAAGCCAACTTTACAGTCTATTACTATAGCAGATAAAAACATAAAGTTAAGCTAAACAAAAACAGTCTTAAACTGTGTTTATGCCCATATATAGTTCTCCTCTATCTTTATTTTCATAAAGTAAAATTCATATTTATACAGTTAGTTCAAAAAAGTGTCTGTATGATCATCAAAATTAAATAACAATTTCAAAATGCTCTTATAATGTTAATTTATATCATAAATTTGTAATAAATAGCATAAAGAAAAAGAAGAAGCTAGAAAATTACATAATACTTAATTACATTGCCTTTATTCTATAGGCATATACAAATTCATTTATACATACTGTGCACACAGTGATGAACTTCTTTCTCTAAAAGTTATGTCTATTTCTCTTCAGCAATATATTGTATTTTCTCCATACCTTAGATTTTGTACCTACAAAGAATAATTTTTTGTTTAAGAATAAGTAAGAAATTCTCAATTAGATTTAAAGTTAAAGATTGTACTGATCATTATATGTAAGGAATTTTTTTTTTCTCTCTACAAATAGCTCCCTAAGCACTAGTTGATATGTTATTTCTTTTAAAAGAAAACTTAATATTCTGAAGTAAAAACTCATTTCTAGACTTTCTAGTTATTTATATTATTTAACTATCTTTCCCAATTTCGAATCATACTTTGTTAGTCCAAATAACTTATTTTTAATTTTCTTAAAATTAATAAAAATACTCTCTACACTATTATCTTTATATACTTTTTTATTCTTCTATTAAAAATGACTTCATTCTTGTTTTTTACTTGCTTAATCTATAGTTTTTTAGGATTTTAAGTGCTGTTAATTGGGAAATATTCGAGCTACCTGTCTTTAATGATGTATATAATATTGTAACTGGTAGCTGAGTATCTGCCTTTGCTAAATATACCAAAAATTATTCTTCTCTTTTAAAAACTTTTAATAGACATTTAAGATGCTTCTTGCTAACTAGAAATACATTAAGAAAAATATTTTTTCCCCTCTAAAATGCACCAAACAGTACTTTTTGCAATCTTCTCTAATATTAAAATCTCATAAAAAAACTTCCCTGCACAATAACAAGCTACAATAGCTTTCATTTTTTCAAGAAAATGTTCCTTTCTCTTAGTATTGCCCATTTTTGAAATTTAATCATAATTTACAGAGAAGTTTGAAGTTTTTATGAGCAGGTAAGACATTAACATGGCACTCAACATACTATACAAATACTTTCTTAAACCTACTGTACATTTAATGAAATTAAGCAAAGAAAGTTTAAAACAATTAGTTTTGTAAATATAGTCTAGTACTAATATATTAAAGAATTGTTTAAATAATGTAATAGACTGTAAATGTACAAAAGATATAAATAAGTTAAATTATACTTTATTTCTTATAGAAAAATATATATTAAGACTCTTTTAGATAGTTAAACATAGTTTTACTAGAGTTATAGGAATCAAAATTGTTAGACTGAATGTTAAAGTATATATTGTTGATATTCTTAAAAACTACTTTTTTCTCTTTAGCCCTAAATGTACTAGTAATTTCCTTTAGCTTACATTCAGATATAGACATAGATTCTACTTGAGCTATATTTACACTATAATATATAAAGTGAGTAGTAGATATGTATGTAGCCTTGTAGTTATAAAAGCTATAATAAATTACCAGTTTCTAAATTTCTTATCATAGAGTTACTATAAAAGATAATAAGCATTTTATAAAGCAAGTTCTAGTAGGTCAAATCTTCTTTCTCAGGTTTAGGTTTCATATTTGGTATTTAAAGCTATAGTTATATATAAGTTAAACTTTGTAAGTAGTTAGTTTTTTGATTTATTTCTTTATATAGATATTAAGGTTAACTCTGAAGCTAAACTTTTCAAATTACTAAAACAGTGTAAATTACATTATGCTAAATACTGAGTATAGTCACAGTGATGTAATAAGACTTTTAAGACTAAGGAAATAGAGATATGATACTTTATGTTGCTTTAAACAATAAAATTAAATTTCTAGAGTAAAATGATTTATAGAACTAATTACTGCTTTTTCCAGAAGTAGCTATCTGTAACAGTGGAGACTTTGAGTACCGTAAAGTAGATGATACTGATGTGTATTACTTGGACTTAGGTGCAATAGGTAACTCGATTTATAGGCAGAGTCTTCTTATTATTAGGGATCAGAATTACTTCCCAGCTGGAATTCAACGAAGTATTATACAATTATATCTTTTGATATCTTAGATAATAAAATTTAATTACTAAGTAATAAACTTCCAAATAATACATTTGATAAAGAGAAGAGGAAAGTATTTTCCATTGCTTTCCAAGCACTCTTTATGGAAGCTCTTCATTGAGTTACTAATTACCTACTATCGAGTAATTGCTGTTATGAACATCTTGAGCTTCATTAGGAATACTACAGATATGAGAGTGGCACTGGAACCAATGGACTGGATTATAGACCTATAAGAATAAGGATAACATATATGGCTCAGTAAAGATGAATCAAATATGAGGATAGACGGTACTTGCCGTAAATAGGTGGGGGCTGGAACAGGAGTTCACGCAATCAGCCCCCTTGGCGCTGAGAGTACAACTTGTGACAACCTAATAAATCACTTATATCTCAGTCAAGGCAACAACCTCAGCTAGTCATATGACCGTTAAGAGACTTAGTCAGAAAGTGATTAGCTAATAGAAACCACTACGACCAACAGATGTAAGACTGTTGGTCGTAAGAGAAGGACTAGAAGAGCTGATGAATACTTGGCAGCTAAAAGATATATCAGCTAAGTATAGTGGGTAGCTTAGGTATAGATAGAGAGTTATGAGTTATGATAACTTAGGTTTCATTATTGAGCTCAATGTGAGTCAAGTATAACTCATGCTAAGAAAAGAACATATCAAGTAGTATGAGTTACCTGTTGGCAGGTGACCAAGAGATTAGTGAAGAGATAGCTATAAATACAGTGTTAAAATCTCAGGGAAAGTGTCTTTCTTTTTCTCTTCACTGGGTATCTTGTTAGTTTAGTAATACAAACTTTGTACCAAGAACTATCGCCCTAAGATATCTTTCAATATAGTTATAACAGAACCATTTCACTATCCTAGTATATAAGACTAACATAACTGTCCCACGGTTACCCCTAGAACGCCTTGTCATATACTTAAACACTCAAGATAACTAAGAGATGAAACCCCATTAAGATCAGATCATCATAATTGCATACTATATTATAGCTCTACTAAGGCTTGACTCATAATCCAATTTCTAATAAAGGAAACTTAAGTCACTTCATAACTTATACCTCTCTCACTTATGTGCAATCACTGCACAATATACTACTTCTAGCTAACATGTTCTTCAGCTATCTCAGCTAGTTTGAGATTTGTCAGCTCAATCCCCTAAATTGCTTCTAGTCAGTCTCTAGCTAAAAGTCTTTATAGTTTGTTGGTTGCTGTTCATACAAATTTCTTAGTATTGCAGTAGCTGGCTAAGTCTGCTAAGTAAAAGTTGTCTAACTAGAGTATTGTCTCATGTTTTTCAATTGCCATGCACTATGCACTGCTACTCTGGGTCAACATCTTGACAAGTCCCATTACTATTCGTATTCAGTAGTCAGTTTCCTCAATTGCACGCCATATCCAATAAAGTCTTATTTACAATATATTAATTATTAAGTAAACTAATTTCAAGTCATTAGTTAATACCTATAAATATCTTTTTAGGACTGAATAACTATTTTTAACCTTTAATATTATTCGGTTACCGAAATGCAAATATTTATCCACATGTACACAAATAATAGATATAGTATAAGGTTAAAGTCAAGTCTATTCAATATAGTTAAGAAAGACTTTATACTTCCAGAACTCAATCTTTAGTAAAGTTAATTATTCAGTATAGATTACAGGTATAAGTGAAGCAACAAGTTTGTTAAATTTTGACATAAATCTATTCTCCTTCTTATTTATTTCCTTATTAGTTTTGCCAGTATAAGGCTTATCTTTCTACACCTTAGTAAGAACTGCAGAATTGATATAGAACTTATATAGAATCTTCTTATCCAAAAATTCTTTATCAATTACATTTATTAGTTACAACTCTTTACTAGTTACAAAAACTCCAGGCTAAGTGATATTCTGCATACATATTACATTCTTCAGCTTCTGTAATACCTAAAAATACACATTCTCTGTTTGACCAAATAGCAAAACAAAGCCAAGATAAAATAATCTATCTATTTCAGTAATACTAACTATCACAGATAATAGCATTTTAAATCTGTTTAACTTATAGATATTGTCCATTAAAATCATTTTAGAGTATTGCTTAAAAAGCTTAATCAATTTCAGATGTATAAAGAAAAGATATATTAATTTGTTATTAATATATATTTTATAATTTAAGTACTAATTGCCATTTTGTAAGAACTAATGTATGGCCTTAATTAAAGTTTTACCTGCCAAGTTGTCAAGTTTTATACATTTGCATTTATTATAAACATCTTAAATAAGTAGTAGTTAAGATGGATTAGTAAGGCAAAAGCTAATTATAATTTTCTTTGGCTATAATTTAGCTTAAATAACATAATTTATAAGCTGTTATTCAGCTTCAGTAAGTTTCTAGTACTAATAAAATGCAATAGGTGGAATAAGATTATAGATATAAGAAGAATTTTCTATCATAAGAAGATAAGTTTATTCTTTATTTCATTATTAAATAGCTATTACAAATGAATATTGTATAAAGCAAGATGTAAATTCTTTCTGCTTGTTTTTCATATTATTATTTGCTTAAAAAACTCCATCTTTAACTTATTTAATATATTGAGTTTAAAGAAATCATTTATTTACAGTTTTGTGAAACTTGCTCTTCTTAGTTATAATTGTATAATCTTTATATTTTGCCCATGTTTGAGTATAGGCCTTAATTGTATCTGCAGTTTCAAAGAATTTTTGAAGCTGGAAGAAGTTTCATTGCAAATTGTAAGTAAATAAAAGTAAAATAAAAGTTAAGGATCTATGATGATCTGACTCCGATAGAGTCTCATCGTCTAATTTGTCTGAGTATTCAGATACATGGTAAGGCATTCTTGGCGCGACCGTGGAACAGTTATGTTGGTTCCATATACTAAAATAGCAAAATGATTCTGTTGCAACTATATTAAAGAATATCTTTGAGCAATAATTCTTGGTACAAAGCTTTATTGCTAAACTAATAAGATATTTGGTAAAGAGAGAAGAAAAGATACTTTTCCTGAGATCCTAATACTGTATTTATAACTACCTCTTCACTAATCTCTTAGCTATTTGCCAACAGGCAACTCATACCACTTAATGTGTTCTTTTCTCAGCGTAACTCATATCCGACTCATACTAAGTCCAATAATAAAACCTAAGTCATCATGACTCATAACTCTCCATCCATACCTGTACTGCTCACTACACTTGGCTAATATGTTCTTCAGCTGCCAAGTGTTCTCCAGCTTTTCTAGTTTTGCTTCCATGACCAATAGTTCTACATCCATGAATTATGATGGTTTCTGTTGATTAGTCTCTTCCTAGCTAGGCCACTTAGTAGTTTTGTGGCTAACTAAGGTCATTTCCTTAACTGAAGTATAAGTAATTTATTAAGTTGCTACAAGTTACATTAATTGTGTGAACCTCCACTCAGGCCTTCACTTATCTACAGCAAATACTGTCTGTCCTCGTATTTGATTTATTCTTACTAAGCCATACATACCACCCTTAGCTCTATTGGTTCACAATTCAGTTCAATAGTACTAGTGCTACTTCTATATCCATAGTGCTCCTGATGAGGCTCAGAATATTCATGACAAGATCACAAACTATTAAAAGAAAAGATAATATATATTATAAGTACCATTAGATTATATATCTATGCTACTGTTTTAATTTTAGGGGAAAGTTATGTACAAACTAAAGTTGTAAGGAATACATAAACTAAATAGAATATATCTGTACTAACACCTTTTAAAAATAATTTAACAAGTTATTATTTAATAGTTGGAGTCATCAATACATTCAAATAATCAAAAATTAATTATAAAAAAATTAATATAGTAGTTTCTACTACATTTGTGAATTGAGTTATATTAGTAGTAAACAATAAAATTATGTGGTTCTATAATTAACAGAAGAACAAGAAAGTATTTAAAAAGCAAAAAAGAATAACTAGAAAAGATAAGGTTATAATTAGCAAAATTAATATAAAACTTATTTTGGTATTCTCTTCTTCAAGACATAGCACCTAAGTTACAATGCAATTATAAGTTATTTTTTACACTAATACCTACTACATACAAAATATATTCAAATTAGAAACTTCTATACTGGCACAATACTCAATTGTTTTTAGTAAGTTTAATAGTAATATTTATGAACTGAAAGTTATTATTATTATGATATTATCTATAGTAAGGTTTCATAAGAAAACTTTTTCAAAGATAACAGATACAATTGAGTAGAATATACTCTGGAACAACAGTTATGAAAACCGCTTAATAAGCAATTCTTTTAACTCCATACAATTAGATTGTAACTAGAAATTATAGGTAGTTGTAAATCTAAATTTAAGCTATAAGAACTCTGAAAATAGTAACAAAAATTAGTAGTTTGCAAGCCACTTACAGTAAAACTAAAATAATTAACAAAGCACAAATTATAGAGTATTAGAAATTAAGATATAAGTAGAAATGAGAAATCTTTCTTATTTTATTGCTTTCACTTATAAGTAGTTAATTTAAGACTTTTGATAAAGTAAAACTACACTTTTACCAACATAAGCTACATAAATAATGCAAAACTTATTAAAGAGCTCTTATGAATTATACAATAAAGCTTATATTAGATTTTGTTAGTATAAAGTCTCTAACCTAGAATTAGCCTGAATAAAAAATAGTATATAACTTATAATTGTACTGTATTCATACTCAAAAATGAGCCAAAACTCTATTATTAATATTCAGTATATCTAAGAGCCTTCCATTGTTCTCAAAGTTTAATTCAGGCAATAATATTAGTGATTGTTTTACTGTTTAGCCATTAATTATAAGTTAGAAGTATTTTAGCTTCTTAGGTAAAAAGGGCTTAATAGGTAAGTATTACTTTTATTTTATATTTCTTTAAAATTTAGTCCAGAATTTGCAGCATAATAAAAAAATAAAGTCAAAATAATAATTAAAATGATTTAACTTTACTTCAACTACAGTTTTGATATAGTAGAATAAATTAGTATCATTATATTACTTGTATTTTTATACTACTACTATCCCTAAATAAAGAAGGGAGCTGGTACATCAACACCCTCTTTTAGTATAGCTATACCCTGTTAGATAGTACAGCTACACCTTCGCCATTTGATATGGCTATACCCTAGTAAGCAATATAGGTGAAGAATGTAAAATAGACTTCAATTCAGTACATACATAGGATAATTGAAATAAAATAAAAGAAACTTGTAAAGTCTATGTAGAATATCTGCAATCTATCTACTCCCAAGTCTGCGACAACGTATAAGAAGCTCAAACGCAGATGGATCTCTTTGCATTAAAAATTCTGGCTGGTGATTCTTTGCGTCACGAGGATAACCACGAGGATGAGCAACTTCTGGCTAATGAACTAGGATAGGGCCAAGTTAAAGTTCTGCTAACGTGGCATTAGGGTCAGGGCGATCGAAATACCAATGAAGGTGAACATCGCTTAAATGAATTTCTTTGTAATTGTAACACCATTCTTAAATAGTATAACCATATAGTAAACTCATAAATGTATTAAAAAACTTTGTATACTCAGAAAGTGGGTAAGGACATAGATATTGCCTGAGGATCTTTCAGAGTGCAAATAGTATGACCTGACCAATCAATTCAAAAAAAAATTAAGATATTGAGATCATAAAAAAGTTGAGGACGTGCTAAACCGAGAGCTACTTTAAGTTCAATATGTTGATTTTGAAGTATTAGCTTAATCTTCTCCAAAACTATCTTAAGATTACCTGTGAAGACTTGATGGTATTATTTAAGAGTAGCATGTGCACTTTCCACTTGTGACATTACTCAATTTTCGAAATATAAGTACAAATCCACCCAATGCTTAACTATATTCTATTTGAAGTCTAACCATGTATCTTTAATATACCAAACTAAGTCTAGATAGTCTATTTTGTACTGGTCGAAAAGTGTATCCCATTGGTTTGTATAATTAAGACAAGTTGATGCTGCAATAATATCTGTTTAAGCTTTTATGAACTTAACCTTAACTCCTTTATCTTCAAATGCTTTAGCTGCCTTAGTCTGTATGTTTTTCTGAACATGTCACTCACATAAGATATGAAAAGTATGTGAAAAAGTTTAACGAAGAGCTGTAATTAAAGCAAGCTCTCGATCTGTAACAACAGAAGTTGGGTATGAGTAACCCAGCTTATCTAAAATGGCTTTTAACACTATCATTGCCCATATGTAATCACCTTGCTCCTCTTCAGAAAGAAAAATAAATACAACATTAAAAGTAGCAAAGAGATTGATAATACCAACAATATTTAAAAATGGCATCTTGAAACGATTGGTCTTATATTTGCAATCCATTAAAAGTACATTATCATACAATTTCAAATTTGCAAGAGATTGAGGATGGGCAAAGAAAAGATATGTGATATTCCTAACATCATTAGTTTTGAGTTAATGGTAGTAATGAGTATTTTTTAGGTCATGGACAAGTACTTGAATAGATGTATAACCACCTCAATTTGTCCGCCAAAACAATTTTCTTATATTATAAATATCTGAGGCAATGAGTCCTAGATCAGAATTCGCTAGTTGTAAACTGAATATGATCTGTTGTGGTTTAGAGCTGGATTTTGAGAGCTAAGCAATTTCTTCTAAATACGTAAGTACTTTGAGTTATCGCAAGCTTGATTATTAACTTCTAGAAAAAGAAGGCAAGTGGTTATGAGCAGGCTCAGGTATAGACAGAACTCATTCACCCAGTTCATTCATCTTTCCAATTGTGGAAAAAAGGTATTCGATCCATCTGGATGAAGTAAAACAGACTTAGTTTTCAGAGTTAAGGTCTCTCGCTCAATATTTGCTACCTCAATCACATTTCAACCAAATTTTATGAATTTCGCATTTTTTATTCTTTTTAGAGTGAAGAGTAGTAACTACAAAGCCATGAAATGCAGCATAATCTTAAAAACTAAATTTGAGGATACCTTCTATAGGGTAAATTTCGTCTGGGGAAAATATAAGCGACATTTTCAGTTTGCTTTGAAGATGTGTAGAAGAAAGAAAAGAAAGTAGACAACTAGTTAGACTATGTAGAATTCCAAGAGACGGTGAATCAAAAAAGCAGTGAATGCTTCAGCTTGGGATATGGGGTGTAGCCGCACCATCTAGCAGGGTATGGCTATACCAAAAGGGAGTATCAATATACTGGCTTCTGTGAAGAAAAACTATATAAAATAAGAAATTATAAAGTAATATAAAAAAAATTTTTTTCTTTTATAATATATTACAACTCTATAATAGTAATGAACTTGTATATAAAAATTGTATTTTCTTTATAATAATATTACCATTATCATTAATACTAATACTATTACTATAAGTATAATAGCAATGTAATGATATAAGTAATACAAGTATATAGTTTTTCTATTTACAATTCTTTAAATACAATAAAATCTTTCACTTTATTAGACTCCTTCAAAAATTTATTAAATTCCTTAAAGTAATTATCCTTATTCTTAAAAAACTTTATAACAATAAGCAAAGTTTACTTTTTACTCTTATTTTTGTAACTTTGCTAGAGTTTGAGCCTTTACAGTAATTACTTTATCTTGAACAATACTTATACTAATCAATACAATATTCTTTAAAGAGTTATTTACTCTGCTATCACTATTTGTATTGTAATTAGTACCTGTATACCACATTGTAATAGAACAATTATTAGCATCAAAAGTTTTCAACTTAAAAACCTATCACTCAGTCCAGAAGCTTACTACCAGTAGTAATGCTAGTTTCAATATATAAATTAACTAAAATCTCTATATAGTATGTAGTTATCATTTTTAATTATAGTAATTCTTTATCAATATTTTACTTCTGTACCTAATTAATTCTACCACAGTTTTTAATTTTTATTACTTAAATATAATAATAATTTACTAAAATACTATAATTCTAGTTTTTCAACTAACTTTATTGTAAAGCCATTAAAGAAATAATATTACTTAAAATTTTAGACTGATTCTTTTCTGAACATCTAAAAATCTTTATTATTAAACTTAATATTATTATCTAAATACTTTGCTTCTAAGCTAAAATCTTTACTAAATTGAGTATAGATTCAGATGTTCTTTAACTGTAATCAGGAACTTATTTGTCTTACTAACAGTACCTTTACAATAAATAGGATATACTAAAGTACAACATTTATATTTGCCCTCAGTTGTAATAACTTTATTTTCACTTCAATATTGAGAATTGTACAAAGTTATACATAGCTTAAAGGCTGGAAATTGGAGATATGCATAAGTACAAAAATCATAGTATTCTGATAAACTATAATACTATTAAAGTAGTTGAAAATGAAAATACTAGTAATGAGGTAAATAATATTTCTTTAAAGTAATTTATTTTCCAGTTTTAGCCATTTTATACTTTTATAAAACTATGTTTTTGCCTGTATTCTTCTTACAGAAGAGAGTATTTTCAGTTTAAAGCCTTTTAAACTAATTAGCTAATTGTAATATATATTTTTAGATTAATTTAAAAAATATTTATAAGCTACTAATCTATATATTTGAAACTGTATTTGAGATTTAAAAAATAGTGCTTTCAGGTATAAAGTTATTTAAAAGGAAAATATCTAGTTATAGATTTATAGTAGTAGCTTATAATCTTAGAATTATAGGTATAAATAGTGTAGAAATATAATTAAGTCCTTTTTAAAAGTTAAAAATATCTAGTTTTACACTTAGCTAAGCAAATAAAATATTGATAAATAAATAGCTTTAATTCTAGCTAATTAATAGAGTTTAACTTATTTAGAATTTAAATACAATAAATTCTTGTTCAAGTAAGCTTATCAGTCTGTATAGTAAATAAATACTTTAATAGGCTAACTATAGTAATATTTAAAGACTAAGTTAAGTAAAAAGAATATAGTAACATTATAAGCAAAATAATTTTATTTTTTATGTAATATTCAATAAAGTTACTAAATATATAATTATCATATTCATTATATACTAGAATTCAAGATTATTCATTAGCTTTATTATAAGTTAAAGGCTCAAAAATGCAGTATAATAACTTCAAACCTTAAACATTATTAGTTTAGTCTTTACTACTGATAGTAAAATATTTGTCACTTAATATTTCTTTGAAAATTTATTGAGAGTTAATATTATTAGCTTTGAAGATAATAAATAGTAGAAGTTGATTTCTATTAATATGAATAGCCTTAATTACTAAAACTCATTTCTGTTGATTTAACTATTACTTATAATGTATTCCTAACTTACTGTTAATGATAACTCTTGAACTTTTATCAACTTCTATACTAAAACCTATCTTATTCATAATATTAATATTCTTAATATTAACTTATTATAAAACTAATGTTCTTAAACATATTGAATCAAAATATTAATGTCTCTATAGTTGAATTTATTCAATTTATCAAATCAATTTAAATATGTTTAATATTCTTAAAAGTTGAATAGTACTTTGTAAAGAGTATAGTATATATACAGGAGCTTAATAGAGAAAAGCTCTCTATAGCTTATATTAAGGCTGAGAATATATTATAATCAGGTTTTAACTATACAGATTCAGTAGATCTAGTGTCATGATTAAAAGGTATTAATATAACAACTCTTTGTTCTAGCATAATAATATCTTCTCTTTTGTTATGGCAATACTATTGTCTAATTCTAGTTAAAGTAACTATCAATTTAATGTATGACCTATTAAGAGTACAAAATAACTTAAAATCAATGTAAAGCAAAACAAGAGTTGAACAAAAACTAATGTAATGCCCAAATGCATCTAGAAGTAACTAAGCAATACTAGTGAAATCATATATATGTCGCCACTTATAAGCAGTATTGTCTGACTCTTAGTAAGCTTTACTTGATTAAAGCAAAGTTAATGCTTATGTTTTAATGAAAACTAAACTTCAAAATTACTAGAAATGTCTATCTTGAATGCTATAGTTCCTGTTTCAAAAATTATAATTCCAGCATAGAAAAGTATCTAAGAGGTATATCTAATAATATAAAGTAGTTCTTGTAGAAAATAAAGTAAGAGTGCAGATATTTCGACAGGTCAAAACATTAGAACAACAGAGTGCTAGTTAAGTAACTATCTACCACTGGGCTTAAAGCTCCCTACATATAGTAACTTATAGTAAAAGACTGTGTAATACTATAAGAACTCTGACGGAAGTCCTGGAAAGGATTTCCACTGTTTTATACCTTGGTATGGCCTTCAATCGTAAGGCATACATACCCAAAGTTTGTAGTAAATCCAGATGGTTGAAGCACCCTATCAGGCAAGGGCAGGCAAAAGTAAGTGGTCTACTATACTAAGTTTTAGCAAGTTGCCACTATAAGCATCTTGCACAAAAAACTAACCAATGATGTATTACAATTGCAATAAAAATTATTTAATAAATTCTATTGGGGTTGCTAGAATGCATCTAAGAATTATAGAATTATAGAAGCTATTACATAATGAAAATTGCCTACTGTGGCAATTGTTTGTTTCTTTAACTAAGCCTTAAGCCATTGTTTAACTAGTATTCTGTCATTCTAGTATTTTGCCTTGTTGAAATATTAGCATCCTCAAGTAATAGTTTAGTAAACTTGGTAGAGACTAATTTATAAGTATTATTATATTTACTAATATTCTAATTAAAGACTTGAATTTGTCTTATTTAGCTTAAGTTTTTTACTAGATGTAATTTACTTCTCTAGTATTTACTAGTGTATCTCTCTCACTATGTCATACAGTTGTAAACCTAACTCCTAACTCTACTTATAGGTTACTACTGTCTACAACCTTAATATATCTAACTATAACTTTGAGTCATATATAGTTTTTGTATACTTGATAAAGAAACTACCCTACTATTTCAATTCAATAATAGTTTCAATTTTTGAGTAACTAATAAGCTGTAAAAAATGTAGAGTATTTAAAATAAGTTAAATAGTATAATTCCAAAATTTTAGTGCCAAATTCAAAAAGTTGAGATATTAACAAATAAATTTGTTAATATAAGCAAAAGATTATTATTTCTCTCTGGAGCACAATATCTTACTACTAGAAAGTTCTGCTAAATTTTCTCTTGCTAGTAGAGCATTTTTATATGCTTTGTAAAGTACATCTAAGTTAGAACTAGTATTTGATGTATTAGATTTATTTGTAATATTATGATGTTTAGTATTGAATTTTGCTATTTAAATATAAGCTTATTAAAAATAGTACTGTAAAAGTAATTACTAATAGAATCCAATAAAATGCAGTTAGAAGTATTACCAGACTTATACAAATTTGTCATAACTTTTTAGTTTTGAAAATAATCTTTATCTTCTTTATCTTAACTATTTTCTTTACTATTACTTCTATTTTTATCACTCTACTTACTTTAACCTTTCTATTACTTCTCTAGTGATCAATCTAGAGTATCCCTGATCTTTATTCTCAAGTCTAGCTTTATTAGTTTAATAGATCATTTTAAAAAGTAATTACTTTTTTATTCTTTAACTTTATATATTATAATATTTTCAAATATTATTATTTCAAGAAAGACTTTTATATACTTCACAATTATAATTACGAGAATCTCAGAGACAGCTCTTTTTAGTATTAACTCTTTCATTTGAGCTTTAGCTAAACAAAATTAAATTAATTTCTAAAATCTCTATAATTACTCTTTATTTGAATTCTTTACCTTTTTTTTATAGATTTTGATACCCTTAATAAATCTATAACTATTTATTTATTGTAGAGAACTATTTCAGTATTCTCTCATATACTCTTGATATTTCTAGAAAGCTTAGTCATTAATAATTAAAGATTTAAAATAAAGTCCTTCTTTAAAAGTACTAGAAAGTCCTTATTAAACTATTTCTATAATCTGCAGTTACTTTATCAATGGTTTTAAGAAAGTCTAGTCAAAGTTTAAATAATGTTTTTGCAACGCTGTCTTACTAGTTTAGAAAATAAGGACTATTTATTTTTATTATTGTTAAGGTAAACAGAAGAGAAAGAAGTTGAGTTATTAAAATTATAATTTCATAAGTGTGTTCCTGAGAAATTAAATAACCCTATACTAAGTTTTCATGGTTCTACAATGTTGTTGTAGTATTTTGCAGCATGTATATACATGTTATTATTATTTTCTTGCATGTACCAAAATAAGCATCTTATGGGAAATGTTCTTACATATGACCCTTTGAAGCTAGGCACTTGAAACTTTGTAAACTTATTTATAGACGTCCAGTAAAGCTTCTATTACGTTGGTAAAGTCAGAAACCTGAAATAGCATGCTGTGCAGCATTTGGGGTGAGGTGGTTTAAAAATGGGGGGTCACTTTTTGCCTTGCCATGTCACAAAGTCAGTTCTGAAGCTATTGACTTCTAATTTTCAGGAGCGATTGAAAGTAGACTATATTACATACTACGAAAAATTTCGGGAGTCTTTAGCTCTAAAAATGGTCGCGAAACATGGCTCAAAGTGTTGTTGTGGTCCATCTTGCTTAGTGCGCAAAGACCGTGTACGTCGCAAGCTCATGGTCGTCAACGTTAGTGACCCTTCTCGCCCCCGCTCTCCTTGTGCGGTTTCCACAACGACAGCATCTCCCGGCCCTAGCAGGGGTGATCACTCACCTCCTCCTCCCCGCCCTCCGCTAACCCCTGTCCTTGCCACCCCACCTCTTCACCCCCTTTTCCCCTGCCATCCCATCTCTTCTCAACCCTCCCCCCTGCCATCCCACATCTTCCTCTTCCACCCCCTCACCCCCCTCTTTTCACGCCATCCTCCATCCTCTCCCCTTCTTCCTCCTCTCCCACTTAGCGATACTTACGAATTCTACCGTTCTCACATCGGGTACAGCGGAGATCGTGATGACAACCCGGTTCGGTAGCGTCGCTGGGTAAGCACGGGATCGACGACATTGCCGGTCTTGCAGACAGTGAACCCAGCGAAGAAACGGCGCCAATGCCGAGTCATTCCGATTTCCATATAGGAACACCTGGGGTTGTTCGAGACAATCGTCTATTAATACCCTTGAACAATCTAGCGCTGCATATATGGATTAAAAAAATACACATTATTATGAGGGAATTCATGACAAACTTAATGTTGGAAGCACGCTCTACAGCGCGCATCGAGTCACAACAAGCGCAGGACACGCTAGAGCAGCCGGCAGGGAATGTAAAATAAAGGAAAAACAAAGCGACAGAAGATGTGCGCTAGGAGAAGAGGTTTTGATCTCGTCAAACAATAATCCCCGTATAATCTCAATCTACTTGCCGGCGGTTCTAACGATCCTGCTCGCTTAACTCCTATGAAGCAATTGGCTTCGGGATCCTGCCAACATAAGCGCCACAACAAGGCACCACAGGCCCGCGGCTCGTCGTGCGCCGCACGCACACGCATCCGTATTCGTCCACCATACTCAAATAGTCGATTCCGTTAGGCATCCGCACGCGAAGGTGGTGTCGACCGAATCCAGGCATTGAGTGAAGAGTGTCTCGAGCCCGGGGTATGCGGGCCCGGGTCCGTGGTCGTGGCGGGCTTTTGGGAGTCCGGGGACGGTAGGTATCGGAACAAAGGGGAGAGAAGGAGTTGTGGTTGTGGTTGTGACACTGTGAAGTGCGGTGGCCGCAGTTTGGGTGTTGGCGCAAGGTCTGGTGGCCGTGGGTAGAGGTGGCATGGCTGTGGCCGTGGGGCCGACAGGAAGTATGTTGTACGTGGGTAAAGACGGGACGGCCGTGGTTGTAGGTGCGGGTGGAGGTCCCTGCGGGATACTTGGGCAGAAAAAGCTCACGACTTGCGGGTACCGTGCTGCGACGGAGCGCAAGGCGATGTGGCAGGCGTTGTCCGGGCAAGATAGTAGCGGTGGGGCTGAGATGGGTTCCAGCTGTGGCTTGGGGCGTGCAGAAGCTTCGAGGGCGAGGAAGCCTAAGCCGGCGACGAGGTGAGGGAGGAACATTCGATCGATGGAAGCGATAGGCGTTTGGTTAGGGTGGGTCGCGGTGTCGGAGAAGATGTAGCTAGATTATAATGGATAGGACCAGAAGAGAAAATGCTATTAGGGGCTTGAATCGTGACGGCTGGGATGGACGCACCTTAAATTCATACCGGAGGGGAGAGAAGGGCTCTTTTATATGCCCTTCTTTGATATGATCTTCACTCCACGAAATGAAACGCGCCGTTCGAACGAGGGAGCGGAGCTGTTGGGATGATGCAGTGGCAGAAAAAAATTTGATCGCCCTAGCTCCACCGGAAATTAACAAAATGGGAGATTGCAATAAAAAGGTCATCCTAACTTAATTGGCACGAATATCTCAAAGTCCCCGACATTGAGCGCGTTTTCGGACAAGGAAATGAGCCTCATATCGGCTGAAGATCGACATTGCCCAACGGGCCCCTAGTTATCAACGGATTGAAGGCCGACAATGCTCTGCACGTTCCTTTGAGTCGGCTAGTTGCCGCAATTTCCTGATCGCCGTGCTATAAATACTCGAATTGCTATCCGAGCCTATCGGTTAGGGGAGTTGTTGGGCGGGAACTGAAGGGTGGTGCAGCGGAATTCCAAGACCTGAATTTAAAACCACGAATAACTAGTGCAGGCGTGCATTCGGAAATTGGCCCGGCCAAGCGGTAACCCAATATCGGAGCTCCGGAAGTAGATAACGGCCAAACTGCATGATATCCATGTCTCGGGTGCAGGGTATGACGGCGGGGCTTGGGGGCCTCCCTTATCAATTCTCGCCGGTTAGGGTCGCTTGCGCAAACAGCCCGTGCTGAGGCCAGCCCCCAAGTAACTACATTGGAATCATAATCTCTCCGTGGTTACTCCCTCTCTCCCTTATTCTTCTCATAATATCCTGTTTCCTCTTCAAATCGGGATCTATTCCATCGCCGTTGCTGCGTGTCCAGAGTCCGCGTCCTGTCGTTACTGTACCCCATATTGATGACTTCAGATGTCACTCTTTCAGTTTTCTCACCGTCTCTCTCTGTTCCTACGGATTGCCAGCATATGCACTATACTGCTGAGCCATTCGTGTCCGTCTGCATGCCGACGTCATAGCTCTAGTGTCTCTTATATTCGCGGACAACCACGGAGTTTAACTGCTACAAATTCGTCCAGCGCGGCGTCTTTGGTTCTGCCCACTCTGCGCTCTTTCGAAACCATTACATCAACCTCCGATAGTCCAGCTACATTGTTTCTTAGTCGAAAGCATAAAGGACATCATTCCAGTAGAACTACATCAATTTCTTCAATCACTAAACCATCAACCCCGGTTGAATCTACATTAACTCATCAAACCCACATACAAATCCCCACACTGCCAACTCCCATTACCGAGGGGACTTCAACTGAATCTACGCCAACTCGTAGGGCCCACACACGAACCCCCACACCTTCAACTTCCATTACCGGGGAGCCTTCATCAACCTCCTCAATCCCCGAATCTACGTCAACTCACAGAGTCTACACACCAACCCCCACGCCGCCAACTTTCACTACCGGAGGGACCCCAACTTCTTTTATCACTGAATCTAGGTCAATTCGTCGAACCGTCACACGAATCCCCACACCCTCAACTTCCGTTACCGTTGAACCTTCATCAACTTCTACTATCACCGAATCTACATCAAGTCATCAAACACCCACACGGATCCCCGCACCGTCAACTTCCATTACCGGGGGGACTTCTTCGATCACTGAATCTACGTCACCTAATCAAACCCACACCCAAAGACCCTCACCGTCAACTTCCATTTCCAAGGGGACCTCAACTGAGCCTACGTCAACTCATAGAACCCACACTCAAGCTCACTCGCCGTCAACTTCCATTGCCGGGAGGGCTTCATCAACTTCTTCGATCGATAAACCGCCAATCTCAGTTGAATCTACGTCAACTCTTCGAACACACACACGAACGCACACACGAACCCCCACGCGAACCCCCACACCATTGACTTCAATTTCTCCAGAGACCACGCCGACTCGGCCGATCAGTACCGCATCATCTCCCACTCAGCCGGGGACTCCATCCACTCAGTTGACTACTACATCGTCCACTTCCACTCTTGGGGAAACGGCACCTTTTCAGAACGCAACAGCGCTTTCCAGAACTGCATCATCGACCCCTAGCGGCGCTGGTGGTGGCATTCCTATCGTTCCTATCATTCCTCCAATCCGTCCCCCGCCACTAAAACCAGTTCCTCCTCCCGTTGATCCTCCCATTCCTCCCGTTGAACCCCCCGTCCCTCCAGTTGATCCTCCCCCTCCTCCCCCTCCTCCACCACCGCCGCCACTTCCACAACCACCACCACCACCACCACCACCTCCTCCTCCTCCTCCTCCTCCACCACCACCACCACCACCGGTGGAAAAACCACCGCCACCTCCCCCTCCAGGCGAGCCTTCTCCCCTTGATCCTCCCGCTCCTCCCGTTGATCCTCCCGTTGATCCTCCCATTGTTCCTCCCGTTGATCCTCCCATTGTTCCTCCAGTTGTTCCTCCCGTTGATCCTCCAATTGTTCCTCCAGTTGTTCCTCCCGTTGTTCCCCCCTTTGTTCCTCCCATTGTTCCTCCACCTCGTGTTCGCCCTCCTGTTCCCGATGTTCCTCCTCCTGTTATCACCACTCCCCCTGATCCTCCTGTAACCACTGCTAGCACACCAGAAACGACCACGACCACCACGGCACCTCCGAAAATTCTCTGCGGGAGGGATACCTGCAATGGCCCATCATGTTTACGCAAAAGAGCCAGATCCCGCCAAGAACCAGCTTTACCTGTTTTGTCTAAGCGTGCAATGATTGGTCCAGAAAATTTCGGCGGCAATGCGGTGAATTTCTTCGTGAACGCGATGACCGCTGCAAGTGAGGCGGGGCAACTGGTTGACTTTGACGACCGGGTCATGCCGCAGGCCAAGATGGTTATTTTTGGGCAAAATTATGTTAATACCGGCGTGACTGGACTTCATGGCTGTACTTCGGTCATCGTTGTGTCAAAAGCAGGCGCCTGGGTGTCGCATTTCTGGGAGACCCCTGGCTTCGACGAACATCCCGGGGCCATGCCTTTTGACCCAGTATTTATATACAACGTCCTTAATCCCCTCGAACACGGAGCTCCAGAAGAAATAGTCGATCGGGACGGCGAGCAAGTTTGGACCCCTGATATGCCCGGCCTTCGCGGGCTCATCAATCCCGGGGGGCCCTTGCACTTCACATACGAGCCTCAAGCCCTTATTGTGTCTGTCACCCAGTATGGCGATCCAAACCATTTCCGCTACCCGATGAAAGTCGGGTTAATAGCAGCTAAACTCAGATTAATAATTCCCGATATTCCAATTACAACACACATGTACAGAGATAATTATGCGGGATCGATATCGATGGCCTCTCCGGCAGGGAAAATCCTCGTCCAATACAGTCCTTTTGAAGAAGACTGTCAGAGGCCGAGAAAGTTCAGGGTCTGGCTGGAGGCTCAGAATATACTCGAAAGGTCCTGGCCGGCGGCCGAAGGACCGCCCAATATTGCACGAGACGTGAATTACAGGCGCGATGACCAAGATAACCTTGTCCGTTATCATCCCAAAACGGGCAGCAATCGTCCCATCCTTTTGAAGATAATACATGGTGCAACGATTGCCAGGGGCCTGAAG